>JACTOM010000562.1:207959-298870 GCA_015832385.1 Elymnias hypermnestra | reverse complement strand
GTCTTCTAAAACTGGTGCACCTAA
Source organism: Elymnias hypermnestra (assembly GCA_015832385.1). Classification (NCBI taxonomy): domain Eukaryota; kingdom Metazoa; phylum Arthropoda; class Insecta; order Lepidoptera; family Nymphalidae; genus Elymnias; species Elymnias hypermnestra. The sequence goes on along the minus strand of JACTOM010000562.1, from coordinate 298,846 downwards.
TAGGCGTAGCGATTCTATGTCTATAATTTTGATATTTGGAGCTAACTCATTAAATTTATCAATAACTTTTTTTCTTTCTATGTATGGAAAGGTGTTTGGGACGTATAATTCACATTTGTTAAAATTTAATTCCAAACCTAAAGTTTTAAAGTTATCAATAATAATATTTAAGTCTTCAAGAACTGTTGTCGCTTCACCTCCAAAAGTTCCATCATCAAGATACCAAATGTTTAATTTTGAATTTAGTTTCGAAATAATTGGATGAATTGCTAAGCCGAAAATTGCAGGCCCTAAAGGATCACCTTGCTGGCAACCTACTGTTGAACTTATTAAATTGTTATTAAATACTAAATGAGATGGAGTACTGTATGACTGTTTTAGGAATGAATATATTTCTGGAACAGTGTTATATATTTCTGATAAAAAGATTTTACGATCCACTGAATTGAAAGCATTTTTGACGTCCACCTTAAGTACTACTTCATCTTTACAATTAAGCAAATATTGTATATATATAATAAGATTTTGTAAATATTTTAAATGTTAAACGTTACCTACCAGCAAAGACGTACCGCCAAGTAAATAGATTTGTGTTCCGGTACGATGCTGTATAGAAACCATAAGAGGTAAATTATCTCTTACCATATTAGCGCTATTCCATCTTAGACTGTATCATCACTTACCTTTAAGTGTGATCATTGTCAAGGGCTAACCTGTTAGCAATTTAAAAAATTAAGTAATATCTGCCTCATTGGTCTAGTGGCTAGCATGTTCGAGTACAGACATAAGGTCATATATCAATCCGTCACATCGGACTATCAGAGCGAAGGAATAGAGAGTATACTTGCTGTGTACTACACCTGCCAATCCGCAGTGGAGCAGCGTGGTGGGTCTATGATCTAAAAATCCTCTCTCACAGGAGTGAGAAGGCCTGTGCCCAGCAGTGGGACCATAATGGGCTGCTACTTTCATAATTTTGTATAATATCTGAGATTAAGAATCTAGACCTTTAGACAAAAAGACCTAGCATGAGTACAGTCATTATAACATATACTATCTATTGTTATTATATATAGTTTATTAATTATTAAATATTGTGTACCATTTAATAAGACTATATAAATATCTCAAACAATGTTGTATAATATCTGATATTAGGAATCTAATCTCTATAGAAAAGACCTAGCAAGAGTACCCTTATTATAACATATAATATCTATTCTTCTTAAACATTAGCTGTTTACTGCACTAGATATACTCGTATGTAGTAAAGTTGGATTTATGAGATTTTTCTAATACACTGCTCTTTTTAACGGAAAAAAGAGCATTAAATGTACTGTAACAATGGGCGAATAAATTTCACGGGCTAACCCGTTTAAGGCGAACGGTTCACCGCGACCGCTATGGACTGAATCCCTTTTAATGAGGGAAAGTGACGACATTGAGGAAAGCGAGTCTTGAAATTATAATTTGCATGTTTTTATTGTCATTTATTTATAAACATAACTATATTTTTTAATATAAAAACATGAAAGTTGTAAACAATGGCAAAAACGTATCTACTGTGTGTTATGTGCTATGTTGTGATTTCTAAACGATTATCTTTTGGGTTAGGAAACACTTTATAAAAAATCTTAATAACAACATCTTTAAAAACTATATAAGTATATATCTTGTTAAAGTATTCAGTCAATAATAAATAAAGTACTTTTTATTTCTCCACTCAAGTTCAAATACATTCATTTTTAACTACTATTCAAAATAACTTGATGTTAACACGTTTTTGTTTGAAATTGTCTTTTCTTTCACTTTAAGTAAAGTGTTAATTTCTACGCCAAATGAAAATATGTTTGAAAAATCATGCAATAACTTAAAGGGTTTGTTAGACCATAAAGAAGTTTAAGAGTCAACAAGATGTTCTAACTTATATAAATTAACCTGAAAATATTTTTTAATAACTGATAAAATAGGGTTATCCGGCTGAGTTTTTTGTGGAATGTTTTCAGAACAAAACGAAATAGTCGATCTATAATATCATTATCACTCGTACATTGGAAATAATAAAACAATGACGATTCAAAAGTTCGGTGAATGAAGAATTTTTGATTGATTCAATAGATTTTTGCGAAAAATCTTGTAATATAAACAAATTTATTCAAAATATCAATGTATTTTACTTTAAAGTTCCTACAAAGGTTATAAGCAGCCTGTTAAAGTGATTTAAGGAATGTGTTTTAGAGATACAATTTATAATTAAAAGAAAATACTTAGAAAACACGTATAAACAAATAAACAAATTAAAAGGTAGGAAATAATTCTTAACATAGAAATTAAATTATTGAAGAGAATATGTAACTGTTACCGTTATCTGCCTATGTGCACTTCAGACTGACGTATGCGGCTCCTGCCTGGTACTCTTTCTGCTCAGGGTAGTAGAAGCCGAGGCTGCAGGTCCATCAGAATAAGTGCCTACGCTTCATAGTAGAAGGGTAGGCAGACGGGCAGAAACAAATACCGGGCATTGTCAATACCTGAAGAAAATTAGCCAGGGTGATGAGGCATGAGGCAATGAGGCCCCTCGAGGGCCGTATCTTACATCTTGGTTGTGATGAACCCCGGATGATACTGTTCTTAAAGCATGGGGTGTTTTATATTATTTGCCATTTTTAATCCAAATGTGTATTTTGGAATGTAACTAGTGAAAAATTATAACAATGGACATCGAGAAAGTTATTATATGGGTGACTGACTTCTAATCCCGATACGTATCAGATATAGCTATACGGGTAGTTATAATTACAATTTTTCTATAGTTTCCTTTTGAAATGTAGAGTTAGTTTTATAATGCGTGGGGTGCTTTGACCCCACGCTTTTACGGAACCTTTCTCAATTTTAGTCTCTACTATGTACTATTTCTTACTCTGTCACACAGTTTTAATCCACTCATACTTCTCAACGCTCTCATCTCTACCGCATTTATTTTACTTTTGTGACTCTTCTGCCATAGCCAACTTTCACTACCATACATAAGTGTTGGCACCAACACTACTGCATGCACAGCCAGTCTGGCCCTTTGAGACACCATCTGGCTATTCATAAAGGCGCGCAGGGCACCATTTACCATATTCCCTCTCTTTTCAATATCACTTTCACATGTTCCAACTTTTGTTAATTTAGATCCCAAGTATACAAATTCATTCACCTCTTCCACTTGTTCCCCGACTATCAAAATATTGTCATTCATCATAGATTCATCTCGTTCAAAAAGCATAACTTTCCTTTTGTTTACATTCACTTTAATTCCTTTCCCTTGCAAAGCTTTATTCATAATATCTCCTGTAGCTCATTAGCGGATGACGTACTCGTAAGTATTTCTTGATCATCACGCGTTTCATCCGTATAAAATTTACCCTCATGCGCCTTAAGAAGTGATCCACCCCGTGCCTCGGAGAGCACGTTAAGCCGTCGGTCCTGCGCCTAATCTCTCTCCGGTCGTGTCGGATTCCCGTCACACCGGACTATGAGAGTGAAGGAATAGAGAGTGCTCTTGTGTACTATGCCTGCCAATCCGCAGTGGAGCAGCGTGGTGGGTCTATGCTCTAAAAACCCTCTCTCATCGGAGTGAGGAGGCCTGTGCCCAGCAGTGGGACGTTAATGGGCTGCTACTTACTTACTTTTTTTTAGTATGAATAAAGATTGTAATTTGACTTAAAGTTCCCAAAAAAGAGTCAAATAAATTGTTCAAACGCCATATTAAATTGAACAAATTAGTATTCTATTGAACACGACATGCCGTCATTCGCTTCGAAAATTCCCGATGCTATCAATTGTGCGCGCGACAGTACTTCAAATCATTCGTTGTGTACTAAGTACAGTCACGTACACATGACTCATTCGATGTTTTCATGTCACACATCGACGTAAATGTACCTTGAACATATGCTCCTATTGACTTTCATATATCCGTCTTTATAAAATACCTTTTAAGTTCAGTCACGTTGTGTTCAAGTTTTGTTTACTTATATACATTTATAATTGCTTAGTAACTTGATCACATACAATCTGGAATTTACATCTGATAGTAGATACACATTTGTATATCTACGTTTTATTAAATATGCCCTGCGGTATCTTTCGCATAGTAAAATGTATTTGTACAAATAAATTCTTACGATACCAATTAATAAGTTTGGACAGCGGATTGTTTTATTTTTATATTTATTTATTGCATTTTCAAGTACATGTGCAAGCTCCGTGAATGTGAATTCATAAATATAGTATTGCCATCATAATAATAGTAAAAAATATCAGATTAATATAATTTCAGAGGTAAAGCCTTCTTGTTTTAGAATCAAGCAATACTGACTGTCTTAAAAAAAATTTAACGTGTCTTAACCTGATAGAAGAATAAGTTAACCTGATTAAATATATTGAATTGTCAAAAGTTGTTTAATTGAATGAGAATAATAATTGTTGTTGTTTCCATAGGAATATATATAGCCGAATTCGGGCAAGTAGTTTTTAAGATGTAAACAAGTTAAGAGTGAGTAATCGTTTTACGAAAATTGTTATGGTAATTTATATTAAAGATAATATAGACGATTTAAACTTTTTAAAAGACCCCGTAATGATCAAGAGAGGTTTACTCGAACAAGAAGAAATGGTGTAATTATTTATGTAAAAATCCATCGAAGAATAAAGCCGATAGATCAAATTGCGGAAGCTTCACATCTTAGATTATAATTGGAGCGTTTCCTAAGCATTAGACATTATAAGATTAAATAATTATAGAAAACATACAAAAATTCACAGTACATAAAGTGAAAAAAGCACAGGATTAAACCTCGCACCCGTTAAAAAGGAATAAACTGTTTAAATTCTCTCATTTGGAAATAAGCTGTTGGAGGCGTCGATGCAGTCCGTTTTGCACTCACTTCTTAATAAATATTTGCTCAGAACGCAATGAATGTTTGCAAAGTTTTGTGAAAATAAAACTTATATAGCACCAAGAACTTAGGAATTACGTCCAAACTTTAGCTGGGAACAAAGCGTTCCGGCGTCAAGCTGTTGAAAACTTCGCTTGTTTCGAACGTCGTTACTGGTCTTAATTTATTGAAATTTGGCAGGTGTCTTCCTTTAAATTAAATAGTTTCTAAAGAATTCAATACCAAGTAGAACTATAAAGTAGTTTACACCCACGTTTATTATCTATTTGCACCTTTTAAATCTAACGTATTTGTCAACATACCGTCACAGTAGGTACATACTGAATACTATTTTATTTACTCGTAATAATCGCTTGTTTATACTTATATATAATTTAATTTATATATTGTATATTATGCATACTTGTATTTTTGTTATTGAGAAGTTTCTTTACCCAAAGGTTCTCCGTCAAGAAATTGCTTTCGAAATGTGTTTTTTGTGTGTAAGTAATCATTTGTCTATCTAATACTCCCTTCTCTTCTTCTGAGCCGCTTTTTTTTATTAACAACGGTCGTGTCTATAAAAATTTTCCATCGGAAAGGTGATCGCATTTTCGCATCTTATCTTCAAAGTCTTAGAAGTAAGTGGCGTTACTACAAAGTTTTTTTTTAACTATCAAATAAAAGAGATTGTGACACATATGTTTATTTTATTAATCAATTTACATAAATAATCGTGATTCAAGGAAATTGTATTTTTCATAATCCCTTTACAAATGACGTAATTTTTATAACAATGTTACTTTTACAAAGCCCACTATTAATGAGGAGAATATAGCACGTTATTACAATAAAATAATACTTATACGATCTATAACTTGAATTACAATACTGTTTTATTGCAAATAACTTTGTTTATTTATTTATTCTCAAAAGTCAAGATACTAGTTCGAGATTTCACTTCATAATCCTATTTTTAAAAGTTAACTGAGGACCCACTAATTTTATAGTAAACTAACAGACCTAACAGACTTCGTTCTGTCAAAAGATTTGAAATGTGGCAGATTTCACTACGAATGATTTTCGAAATAAAATTACTGCAGTACTAAATATCTATAGCTCTTGCATTTTTGTGACTATTCAATTTGGTCGGGTTGTGACTATTCAATTGATTTTGAACTTTGTGCAGCGGCAATAAAGTGCAAATTGACTCTTTGACGTTAGGAACACATCTACGTTGCTTAGACAACAGTGAGTACTTGTAATTTATCATGAATTTTATTGAATAGCAATAAAGGTCAAATTGACTCTACATTTTAGTTAGAAAACGTTTGTATGGGAAACAGAAAAGGGCTGTTTCAGGGTTTTCCCCTGCAATTCGAACTGTTCTCGCCGTAAAAACAGGTGTTGTTGAGTAATGCGCGATTTTGACACATTTTGCGATTCATTTTTATATTATAGATAAGGAGTACCCAAAACCGTAGCATCATTTTTGCTATAAAATCGGACTTTCTCTTGTACATTGACTGAAATTTACCAAAGTGACACCTTTGACTCCCCATACGCCCTCATATTCCCAATTTCCACGAGAACAGAATAACGCTAGTCACATCAACAGGATTTATTAATTAATTTATTTTAACACAGCATTTTTGCGTTCTTAATAGTTACTTTTGCAAATTGCTAAGTGACTGGGGTTTTCTTTAGTTTATTAAATACTTCATGTTGAAGTAAACAAACTGGAGAAATAAGACAAACGACAAGTCCCGTAATTTAAAAGGGACCGGATTCCGTGTTTAACGAAATTTATGTTTTAGGGAATTAGGGTGCTGACAGAATGAGGAACTTTCACAGCTATATGTGGTGTGTGATATATGGAAGTGTCAATCAGTGGTTTCAAGGAATTTAAATTGGAAAGATTTCTCAATTTACTACTAGTTCACACTCTCCCTATGCCTTGTTTAAATTTTCAATTGCTTATAAAATAGTTTATTATTTATTGACTTGAGTTCATTTCTTTTTAAGACTTGTAGTGGAAGACATTTCTCAATACAGGTTTTTGATTATCTTTTATTAGTTTATTAGTATTTGCGATTATGTCTATGTAATGAATTTAAGATACTACTTATAGCAGAACTACTTATAGCAGAAAATGATTTTTTAATAATATTTGTTATTTTGTGCTTTAATTGTTGTTATTTAAAATAAATGATTGCTTGGTTCAGTTTTAGAGATACATCTTCTTTTCCACATTTAATCTTATCTGCTCTTGTTCAAATTATTTTTCTGTTGCTAACAGATTAGCGCTTGACTGTGATCACACGTGATGGTGATGATTCAATCTAAGATGGAAGCGTGTTAATCTGGTCAGAGACAATTTATCTCATATAGTTTCACAGCATCGTACCGGAACAAAAATGATGTCTTAGACTGTAGCGTATCTCCCACATCCTAAGGACGAGGATATAACATTGAAAATGGATAAAATTTTAATAAGCAATAAATATTTATAAAATGAGATGCAAAAGTAAGTTACATTATGGAATGAATGAAGCCGTTCGACATCTGAAATTGCATTAGATTTCTATTATCATTATACTAATAACAAAAGTAAAAACTTTATACCTCCTTTTACGAAAATTGCGCGGACGTATGAGTAGGACGTTTCCCACACTTATCTACACTAATATTATAAAGAGGAAAGATTTGTATGTAACGAATATACTCAAAAAGTACTGGACCGATTTTAATAATTCTTTTTTCTTTAGAAACCTACATTATCTGATATATCGAGTAACATTGGCTATATTTAGTACTAGATTACTTTAGAAATTCCTATTAAAACCAACCGAAAGTGTAAAAAAATTAGCCATAAAATGTCTTTCATCGCATACGCTGTGAACAGTATTAATAATAGGACAAAAAAATGTTTAACAATATTATAGAATATATCAATATCTATCAAAAGCTTCGCGAGACCATATGTCTAACTATTGTAGTTATGTCACTATAACTACTTCTTTACATTTAACAAATTGATAGAAATGCCGATCAAAATCAGACCGTATTATCCATACTATTTATCAATTTTTATCAAAATAAATAATTTAATATTCAAGACTGTCTCAATACCTGATGATTACTTTTTGAAGTATTGAAATCGGATATTCCATTCAAAAGATATCATTAAATTAAAATAAAAATGCATGCCGTCGGCGGCCGTCACGCAGCGCATCGAGTAGCTAAGTGAGAGAGGGGCAGTGCGGGAGAAGGGGGTGCACCATTGTGAACTAGGTTACCTAACGCAGTGGACGCAAGCGACATTGAATATTTCGACTTTTTTTAACACGTTTTTATGCTTCACTTAAAAATTTCTTTTCAGAGCTAATTAGTTGTAGAATTAGAAATCACACTTTTTTCGTAATATTTGTCAATGCATGGTCGTTTTAATTATCATGCTTATAACTTAAACATCTGTAGCTATTTATGTCTACCCGTGCGAAGCCGGGACGGGCCGGTAGTAGTTTATATAAAGAAGGAGTGCACAATGCTGATATTTAAATTAAGCATAAAAAACACATTGAAACAATTAAAAAAACATTGCACAAACCACTATATACTCACGCATAAAGAGTATATATGCGTAATTGTCAATCACTGACAATTATGTCAAACGCCATAAGGTTACATTTAAAAAGTTTTTATTGACAAAAGTACTAAGGAGGTTACATTAGAAAAATTACTATTGTGGTTAACTTTTTTTAAAATTTATGATGTTCTACGTAACTATTTTTTTAATAAGAACCTTCTGCGGAGAATTACAAAATAAAACAACAAAAGAATTATCACAATTGGTCCAATCGTGCACGCGTGATGCCGTGACATGGGAAAATATGGAGTCATTTATATAAATAGATAATTGCAACAGTGTTTTTAGGATAATCTTTAATAATATAGTAAAAACCTTAATAATGTTAAAACTTGGGGTGAACATTGGGTGACCAGTAGTTAACTATCAATTTAAATATATTATATAAGTTTTTACCCCCTCTTCCGTAGGATATGAACATTTAGAGATTTTTTTATCATCCTAAACTCTTGGGGTTCCTTGTGTCATTAATAAGTAGCCCGTTACTTTTTTTATTACAAAATAATAAAAAAAACTGTGTACAAACTCGTAATGCTTGCGTACGTTGGCAGCTGTTTATTTTATAGGTAATCTTAATTGAAAACATACACATTATGGTAATAGACTGTCGTTGACCATGAAGATATCTAATATCTATTACACCTGCTATTTTATCTTGTAATTTATAGGAATACTTATTTATACGCCCTTAAACAGCGCGAGTTAATGCTGTTCAAGCTCTTTATGTAAGTTTTAGTGATTAGAAATGGTGTTATCAAACCCCTATGGTGGCGGTCCATCAATGTAGTAGCGGAACTCAATAAAGATAAACTAGAGTTTTTATTTACCAAATTAAGAGATGGAATCAATATCCAAATTTTGTCAAACCTAGGTTTGGCGTTCCTTTCCTACATAAATAAGTTTGAAATTTAATAAAACGTTATAAATGAATCAATGATACAATTTTTGGTGCCACAATGTCCTTGCTAATTTGAATTTGACTTTTTAACACAAGAAAAATAGACAATTTATATTTTTAGACTATGTGATTATACATCTTAAGCAGCAACACAACAAACTATTTCATGTTTATAAAATAATTGTCATTTTCACATTCATTCTTAGCTTAAATAATCTCCTTGATCCTAAGGTTTCCTAATTGCCAAATTGTACTGTTCGCTTAAGTTTGTTTGTACCTATCTATCATTCTACAATATCTACATATGCTTAAACTGACAACATAGAATAATGGTTTTTCTGATAAATCTCAACACAAGACACACATTTGGCTAGTAGGAAATTCGTACATTGATAAATACCTTTAAAATCTGATGTCTAAATCACTCGATTATCTCGTACAATACATGGGACATATTTTATTTATTTATTTATAATTATTGTACAGCACAGAAAAAAACTATATGAATTACAAATGAGACTTAAATTATGTAAATTAAAAGCGACTTCTTCCAGACAACCTTAAAGACTTAGTTAAGAGTGTAAAGGTAGGTGGTGATAATAATAGATACACTAACATTTCTAAATATATGTCTCAAAATAAAATACATGTATCACATTTTAAAGATTTTCTCAATAAGACTAACTTCAAACTACAGTCCTGAACAGTTATCTTCTTGTGGATGCGACTTTCTTAATAGGGTCCAGCGATGATGATCAAAATATGCTCTATCACTTGCGAAGTCGGGACTTGAGTTTAGTGTAAAGATATAGATAGATACATATACTTTATTGCATACATTATTTTAAATTCATTACGCTAAAACTTATAAAATGAAAAAGATTAACCTATGTGTTATTATTAGCTTTATTGCTTTAAGTCAACTCTGCCAGGCAACCCTGGTGCAAGAATGGGACACGTATATTCCAAAAACTAAACCGTTTACTTGTGGTTTCTGTCCGTACAAATCCCGCACGTAGATACCCGTATTCAAATCCTGACAAATACCCAGACATGTAACGATTTCATTACCGTCACGTCGAATTCGACTCATTTAAAATTCTCCTAGTGACACGGCATTTTAAACGAATGCAGACATAAGACCCACACTTATGGGTGGTTCGCTCTCTGAATGGATAATGGGGAGATGTTTCCTTATAAATAGATCTAATCAAACCTTTTCCTGCTATAGATTCCCACGTTAAGAAATTGTCATTGTAGCGAAATACAATGCTGCAACTCGTTATTAGAAATGTTAGGTGTTTGTAGAAATTTTATGCGAACCCATTTCTCAGATTGTTACGAGTTGCTTTTATTATACGATAGAAAATATTCACGCGATTGAAATTTTATATCTGGTATATTTATTTTTAATTTTGAGATGATTGAATTGTCGATTTATTACAATAACTGTGTATGAAATAAATAAATTCCGATGGAAAATTTATTTTTCTGACGTAAAATATTCAAATTCAAAAACAATTTTTTTTGAGTAGGATATTACAGAACTTTTCAATCGTCAAGTAATAAGTAAAAAAGTAAGTAACACAGCCCATTAACGCCCTACTGCTGGGCACACGCCTCCTCACTCCAAGGAGCGAGGGTTTTTGAAAGCATAGACCCCCTGCTCCACTGCGGATTGGCAGGCATAGTACACAGCAAGTGTACTCTCTATTCCTTCACTCTCATAGTCCGATGTGAAGGGAATCCGACACGTTCGGAGAGAGATCAGGCGCAAGACCGACGGCTTAACGTGCTCTCCGAGGCACGGGGTTGGATCACACCGCCAACTTCCCAACTTCGGGCAAATATTGAGAAAATCTTAATAGAAAACTCAATATTGGTTTTTGAATTGGCCCGACCCGGGACTCGAACCCAGGACCTGATGTCGAACATGCTAACCACTAGACCAATGAGGCAGTTAATCGTCAAGTATGATTCCATATATTACTAATGTATATTCGATCGAATTGAAAAAAATCTTTCTTTTTCTTTCAAGTATAAATGAAATAAAAATTTCTGTTTATGTTTATAGCATTAAAAACTAAATAATTTCTTTCATTCCGCAAATTTCCGATAGGATTAGATTGATTTCGAAAGACTTTATAAATGAAATAGTGCGAATCGTTGTTTATACGACCTTGCTTATCAAAAACCCGTCTCCATAAACTGCATCATCACCTGATGACAAGTGATGATTCAGACATATAGGTAGGCGCCAACAGCCAAATTATGTCTTATTAGTTTTGCATATCTTAAATATAAGTTATATTTATGTGTCTACTTTACTAAATCAAGTTTTTATTCGCTTTTTATGTGAATCTATAATTATTCTCAATTTATTTTCGTACGATCTTGACACATTAGTTTTGATGAGAATATGTTTTCTGTGAAATGTATTTATATATATTGACTTAATTTTGATTTAGATTATCTCGTCAATAGACAACATGTTAAATCTAAAAACTGTTATGCCTAAATCAATACGACGATATAAATACTACGCTTAGGGTGGTAATAATTACGTGAGAGAGTTGAAGGGGGAGAGGGTGGTCAAAGAAAGAGTAGATGAGGGGGAAGTGTAAATCTTGATGATCGTAGTTACCAAAAAATCGTGGGTGCCATATTTATTCTAAAATAAAAGTAGCTTTACTTACTCATTATAATATTATCTATCTCCCTGTGAAAGTCCCGTTGAAATTAATGCAGCATTCTTAGAAATACATGGGAACGAAGATATAGACACACAAAAATATTTAAAAAATTCATTTTTTATTTATTTGCATTTCATTTATATCAAAGACTTTATAATGATACCTCACAGAGGAGGGACTATGACCACTTACCATTGGTTAGATCATATACATGCGTGTAACGTATAAACAATATCAAGGTATATTTATAGTATTCACATTTCGCATACTAATGTAGCTGCGAATGTAATAAAATAGTGGAATTTATTAACATTGTGATAAACTTTAAGTTGTTATTTTTACTAATCCGTTGAACAAACAGACAGTCCGTGAAGACACTATGCCCAACTATAGGGCATTATTAATTGAGCTTTTATTGAACCATAATATATTTACATCAATGGATTTCTGATCAGTCTTCCTATATCCACTACAAAGTATGTACCCACGTTATTAAATTCAAAACATGAAACTTTGTGATCGATAATGCAAGGTGCATACAAAGAGATAGACACCTGCACCTTGTTTATATTCGAAAACTTAAGTTGAATTAATTTTAAACAACACAATCTTCTCAGGAAAATGAACTGTATCATATCGGAATAAAGTTTAAATTAATTTAAATATTGATGCTCACGTAAATGTGGTTATGGAAAGGAAAAATGGAAATGCTTAAATTGCGTGAAAATTGATCGGATATCGTAAAATGGTTATTTATCTGAAGTTTATGAATAAAATTTAAGTTTCACTGTTATTTCGAAACAAGCTTTTGCACTAGCTCATTCACATCACGATCTCAGGTATTTAAAAGTTTTGTCTGTCTGTATATTTATTAGTATAGTCTATATATCTATTTTGTAGCATATTACTGTTATATTACTGTTTTTTCTTAACCTTTTAGCTATACGTATCTTTTATTCGAAACTGTATATGTCAAAAAAAAATTGAACGTTTTATTCTCTTTTAAACGCAAAAGCTCTTTGTTTGAAACAGTTCGTAAAACTTTGGTATTAAAACTACGTCTTTCAAATTAGTTTCGAGAAGTTTTATCGCCGCAGTTCATTTGGGTTGCAAAATGCTATTACACTCATATTGTTATAGGTATATGTTCTAAGTAGTACTAACCGAAAGCTATCATAGATATACATATTGGAAAATATTGTTTGTTAACGAGTACCATAACCATTTTGTTAAAGAGAAACTTAGAGATGCCAACCCAGAATTACAGCCTACTACTCTTTGAACTATGAAAGGAGAGTGAACGCAGGTAATGTGGTAAATGGTGCTCTGCACGCCTTTATGAATAGCTAGATGGTGTATCCAAGGGCCAGACTGATTGCATGGAGAAGTGTTGGTGCCAATCACCGCATTTATTTTACAACAGTAAAGTAAAATAAATTCGATGGAGATGAGAGTCTTGAGAAGTCTTAGTGGATGGAAATTTAGTGACAAAGTAAGAAACAGTGTGATAAGAGAATGTTGTGGTATAAAAGATGTGACTAAAATTGAAAAAGATATGCTTAGTTGGATTGGGCACGTAGTGAGAATGAATGAAAGGAAACTGACAAAAAGGGTTTGTGAGTCAATAGTGAATTTGAAATTTGGAAGGGGAAGACCAAGGCAAACGTTTCTGGGCCAAATCCAGGACATTTTAAATAGATCAAGAGAACTTTAAACCGACGAACTTGTATGAAAGATTTAATGAGAATGAAAGAAACGAAGGTGATATGTAAGGATCGTGTCAAATGGAAGGACGTGGTCACTGCCTACCCCCTATGGGAATGAGGCGTGATGCTATATACTCGTACGTATGTATGTAGTCCTTGAATAACTAGGCTTTTTAGAACTATTATCGTTAACGACACAGCTCAACAACTTGAAAAACTTTATATATATACGGCATTGGCCGGGGCACATAGTTCAAAGAACTGATGGTAGCAAAGGTCCGAAGTACTATGTAATTTCTTTTTAATACATACATAGCATCACGCCTTATTCCCATAGGGGTAGGCAGAGACAACATCCTTCCACTTGCCACGATCCTTGCATATCTCCTTCGCTTCTTTCAATCTCATTAAATCTTTCATACAAGTTCGTCGGTTTAGAGTACTCTTGACCTGGCCGTTATTTAAAATGTCCTGGATTTGGTCCAGGAACGTTCGCCTCGGTCTTCCCCTTCCAACTTTCGCATTCACTCTTGACTCATAAATCCTTTTTGTCAGTCTCCTTTCATTCATTCTCTCTACATGCCCAAACCATCTAAGCATACCTTTCTCAATTTTAGTCACTACGTCTTCTTTTATACCACAACGTTCTCTTATCACACTATTTCTTACTCTGTCACTCAGTTTTAATCCACTCATGCTTCTCAACGCTCTCATCTCTACCGCATTTATTTTACTTTTGTGATTCTTCTGCCATACCCAACTTTCACTACCATACATAAGTGTTGGCACCAACACTCCAGCATGCACTGCCAGTCTAGCCCTTTGAGACACCATCTGGCTATTCATAAAAGCATGCAGAGCACCATTTACCATATTCCCTGCATTCACTCTCCTTTCGATATCACTTTCACATGTTCCATCTTTTGTAAATTTAGATCCCAAGTATACAAATTCTTTCACCTCTTCCACTTGTTCCCCATCTATCAAAATATTGCCATTCATCATAGATTCATCTCGTTCAAAAAGCATAACTTTCGTTTTGTTTACATTCACTTTCATTCCTTTCCCTTTCAAAGCTTCATTCATAATATTTAGCATCTCCTGAAGCTCGTTAGCGGATGACGCAAGTATTACTTGATCATCAGCGTAGAGTAAACATTTGATGAGTAATTCATTCATTCTTAACCCATACATACATTCTTTTAAATCTGTCAAACATTTATCCATGAAAAGGTTGAACAGCCATGGTGACGCAACACATCCCTGTCGAACACCTCTTTCGACAGGAAACCACTCCGTGTACGCTCCGTTTATTCTGACACAGGCACTAGAACCCTCATAGAGAGACTTCAATGCTTGGATCAGACAACCGCTCACCCCATACGTAGATAACGTTGACCACAGCTCATTCCTCACCACTCGATCATAGGCCTTTTCTAAATCTACGAACGCGCAATAAACTTTTTGGTGTTTAGCCAAACATTTTTCAGTTATGCACCGTAAAGAAAAGACCTGATCCGTACATCCCATTCCTCTTCTAAATCCCGCTTGCACGTCCCATATTTTCCCATCAGTTTCATTAATCACCCTTTCAATTAATATCTTTGCATACAATTTGCCGACGACACTAAGAAGGCTGATACCGCGGTAATTTTTGCACTCCTGCTGTGACCCTTTTCCTTTATATAGAGGGACAATTACGGCCTTGCTCCAATCTCTTGGGACTTGACCTTTCTCCCAGCATATATTGAAAAGGCAGTACAGCTGAGCTACCACAATCCCGCGGCCAGCCTTCAGCATCTCGACTGACACTCTGTCATACCCAGCAGCCTTACCTGATTTCATACCTTTTATCGCTTTCATGATGTCATCCATACTAATCTCGCTATCACTTGTCTTACATTCATTGCTATCCGCAGAGGCCATATTTACCTCTGCTTCATTTCTTTCAAACAAACTTTCAAAATGATCCTTCCATCTCTTCAATATCCATTCTTCTCCTTTTATTAAACTTCCATCTAAACTTCTGATTTTACAAAGCTCCGAGGAAGTAGATCTCCCTCGGGCAAATTGTATTGATTTCCAGAAAAACTTTTTGTTTGACTGAAAATCATCAGAAAGTCTCCTATCATACATATCACTGTATTCTTCTTTTTTCTTTCTCACAGCTTCTTTCACGATTACTTTCACCCTTTTGTATTCCATTCTTGCCTTTTTTACGTCATGCCTTTTTAATTGATGACAGATAAGCGTTTGATTGTGATTTACATTTAAATGGTTTGAATACAGCTTCGCAACTTAACGCGCACTTTTATTTAGAGGCACAAATATGGTGATTTGGGTTAAAAAAATGTTCTACGGTGTAATAGAACGTATTAATATCTATAATAGGGTCAGAGATACCATATCTCCAACTACTGTAGTTATGCCACTAATTTTTAGCATTTTAAAAGTTAATAAAAATTGTCCACAACAATTAAACCATTATTCATATCTCTGCAATATCCTGTAAAATATTTTTAAAATTAAAATCGGATATTCCATTCAAAAGATATAATGAATTTAAAAATCTCAATCGAAAGAAAATAATGTATCCCGAGTCGAACTCCAGTGTCAAATGTAGTCTATAGTTCTGAGACGATAAAGTATTACAAATTAATGTCTTGTTTAATATTATTGAAAAAAGTTTTTGCATTTTTAACTTTTGATAATAATCAAGCTATAACCCTCAGCTTGTCTCTTTAACCCTAAGGTTGCCTGGCAGAAATCGCTAATAAGCGATAAGGTCGCCTAATTGTACTATTGTCTTGGTTTTGTTTCTTTGTTAACTCTTTCATGTTTGTGGTGTACAATAAAGAGTATTCTATCTATCTATCTATAAATCACTGGACCGATTTATAAATATCTTTCAATACCTGTAGAGTATTATTTAATTTATTAATGTCGGATATTCTATGTAAATGATATTACCAATTTAAAAATGTATTTGTTACATATATATTCGTTGTAAAGTAAAATCTGTATATTGATTAGATTATGAATGTAAGTGTGTATCTAATAATCTGAAAGGAATTTAAAACCTAATTGAAGTTAAACCTTTCTGGTAACGAAAATAAATCTATAGTCCGACTTAATGACTTTCCATTATCAGGATATCGGTAGCTATGTGGATGAAACTGCGGGGCATTGCTAGTATGTTATAAAATTAATTGCACTATGATCTTAGCCTGATTTTGCTCTAGCAGGAGTGGAGTCTAGGATCCCGACCAGGTGTTCGGATACAACGCGCTGTTAGTATTTCAAATCTCTATCGGAGCAAAAGATTATTCTACTTTATTTAATTTAAGTTACCTATGCATGGTTATACACAGGGCTATTATTACTTAACTTGTCTGCAACAGTATGCTGTATCGAAATTGGATGAATATTTATGCGTCTACCGTTAAATGGTGATGGGTTGTGTACACTTTCGACATTGTTTTTAGATTTCATTTTGTAGATTGCATCAGCTGCTCTTCTGGTGCTCTGGTGCTGGTATCACTGAGTTTTAGTGGGTATTCTGGCTTACTGCCAGTCCCAAACTTCACTTTTCTGAACGGGTTGCATAAAGGCCTTTCCTAGCGTGAAAAAAAGGCCGGCTAGCATAACGAGTACTGGGCTTCTAGACAAGTTACTTTCGAAGATTGCTAACGCTCAAAAAAAGTATGGGAATGACGTTTCTTATCGAAAAATGAAACGTCATTCCCGTATCTTTTTTGAGCGTTTTCTCAACGAAACGAAGTACGAAATACATTATTAATAATATATAAAATAAATATATACATCGTCGCGCAAATTCCCCATAGCCCTCTCGTTTTTCATTTTTTTCTTTTTTCAAAATAACAAGGCATATATAGGTTGCCAGTATCACCTGTATATTATTAATTAAAAAGGTTGTATATAAATAATATTTCTGAATATATATAATATAATTAATTAGATAAATTGATAATATATATAATTTTTTTATGTAAGGACGTGTTCGTCACAGTACTCGCATGATTAAAGCGGGACTGTATAGATAATATCCATTTACAATTTCATCCAATATCACTTGGACAATAAAACTGGTAAAAATTCTTAGTATCTGTTCGAACGGTTTCACCTAGCATTTGACGTCGGCATTACAAGCGGCATTGTGTTCAAGATTCACATGCGCGAACTTACGAGCGTTTCTCAAAACTTATTCTTTTGTGTGAACGTAGAAAGAATTTTAATGCTTCCGCCTGAACTTGGTATAATTTGCAACAATAGAAATGGTTACGCAATGTCGGTCTGTATCATAGTCAATCGTTTACCTGACACGTTGTTCGGATGCCTACTTATTGTGCACACATTCATGTTTGCCTTTGATTGCTATCTCGCACGTCTTTTGTGTTCTCAATAGGAATATACCTCTGCGGTTTTGAAATGTAATTATTATTACGTAGACTAGTTAGTACCTGTGACATCGCCTGTGTCGAATTAGAAATAGCTGCTTATTTAACTGCTAAGATTAGGCACTGCGAGCTAATTCAAATTAAATGAAAAGAAAACGGAACCTTTTTAAAGAAACCTTTGTGACATTTTAGGGAACACGTGAAAGTATTTTAAATTCTGGTGTATTCTTGATTAAAATTTTCCAACTTTGGATTGTGTGATTTTTCATCCAAAGCAGCGGACAAGGGCTTAAACAATTTTTACATGCTTATACTGTTATTTATTTATATACATACCTAAATGAGCCATGAGCAATGCGAATCGGTTCAGTAGTTTTGTCCTGAAAGCGTGAGAGATAAACAGAGTTACTTTTGCATTTATAATATTAGTAAGGATTGTTACTTTACATATTTTACATACGTCATATTTATTTGTATCAAATCAGCAGCCTGAAGAGTGGGTTTCAAAGCTTCAGCTCTAAGATTGACGATACTCCCATCCTCGACAGCTCTTTATTTCGCATAAAAATAGCCTTTATCTTTTTTCAGGCTCTAGAGTATATATGTAACAACATTCATTTAAGTCTGTTCAATAGTTTTCTCGTGATAACGAGACAGATAAACACTCAAATTTATAATATTACTAAGAATTGTTATTTTACATCCTTGGGGGTAAAATGTACAAATTTTAACGTCATATTTATTTATATCGAATCAGCAGCCTGAAAAATAAGTTTCAAGGTTCTAACTTTAAGAATAACAATACTTAATCCCCTACAACTCTTTATTCGCATTAAAAAGTAGCCTATTTTCTTTCTCGGGCTCTAGACTATCTGTGTACAAACTCATTTAAGACGATTGAATAGTTTTCTCGTGAAAATGAAACGTACAGACACATTACGCATTTATAAAATTAGTAACGATGTGTTTACTGCATAATTTTGTAGTATATAAGATGCTTAAATATCATTATTTTAATGCTGACTTGGTAGCTTTTGACCTTAATCACACCAGATGGTATGTGATGACACAGTTTAAGATGGAAGTACGCTAACCTGGAAAGAGGCAATTTACACAGCATCATATGGTAAGTGACATTTATTTCTTAGCGGCACGTCCTTGCTAGTAGAAAGGTAACTAGCCACGTCTAAAGCCCACCAGTCCAAGCTGAGATCCAGGATGCCACCAGTCCAGGTTTTGCCTCACTGGGCTAGTGAGGTCATAATTAAATTTACTATAATGAAATGTCTACGTATCCAAGCCCTAAGGCATATTATAGGGTCACTAGATATGCCAGTTTATTTAGCTACGTATTTTATACTAGTTAATAACGTCGAGTTTGTAACCTTATCAAGACGAACGAGTAAAATGAAAGTGAAATGGCAGCTGCTTGATTAATTACGAGCATACCTGATACAGATCTAGTTTTATATATTAAACTAGCATGCGATGTCAACTTTGCCTGTGTAATAAAATGACATTAATGTAAAGAATGTTCTTGCATGCTTGCCCTGTTAGTTTATTTATTTGTCTCGATCGAATTTAGTCATTCAAATTTGACCCTTTTCCAATAGACGATATTTGGTACAGGTCTGATAACAAGTATTGGTGTTCTAATATCGTTGGAATCGAATCTAATATCAACATTCGATTCGGAACGATTGGAAATGATTTTGTACATAGAAATAAATAGAACTTGAAATTAAATTGAGTAATATTAGTTCTTATGTTAAAATAATGATAAAAATAATATACTAGAAGGTAGCTACATAATAATTCGCTAGGTATCACTTTCCAATATAAATTTTACTGAAGTAAAACCTCTTTAATGTAATACGTTATATAGTTATAAACAAAATTTTATTTTTATATATTATATTTAAGTTTCTGGCGCTGTTCTGCCTTATTGTTTATTTTAGTCTGCTTCTTTACATAATGAGGTTGTCTGGAAGAGATTGCTTGTAGCAATAAGTCCGCCTTTATAGTAATAAGTATCTTAGTTAATGTCTTTTTATTTTTATTTTGTGTGCAATAGTGTTTCCTCTCTCCCTCTCTCTCTCTCTCTCTCTCTCTCTCTCTGGGCGCATAAGAGTATTTTTTTTGAAGATGAATGTGATTATCGTCACGAAGACGTGCAGCGTTTTTATGCCAATTTCTTTTGAAGGGTAGATAGTTTTAATATTTGCAAATAACACGTGGCATTTTAATTTGTCACTTGTCATTTATTAATTTAATATACTAGTTTTCGTAAAATAAGAATATTTCCTAAATCCTCTATTCTAAATTTTAAAATTAAAAACATAATTTAATTAATAATTTCTAATATTGACAAAAAGACGTGGCAATTTTATTTAGAATTCGTCATTTGAGATTTCAATAAACATTTGTGTTAATTTTCGACACTTTTAATATTTTAATGACTATTAAATTCTCTCTCAGGTCTCGGAAATCTAAAGTTTTAGATACGTATAAATTTAAACAAGACTTAAAAATTTGTTTACTAAAGAAGAATCACTTCTGACTTATGTTTTATATAACTATATCTAACAATCTGTTGGTTGGAAAATAACGGTAGGTAATAATCCAATAAGTTATTGACTCGCTATTTAATTTGGATCTAATGATACGTAACATGTGTTACACCTACGTACTATCAGGGTTGCCACTCATAGGTTTTAAATATTTTGCGTTATAGATTTTGAGTAGACATTAGTATATAAAATACCAAATTAATATTTAAATATAGATTGGTAAGATTTAAATTTAATAACCGTGCAGATATTAAATTTAAATCTTTTTTCATCGGTTTTTTTTTTCGTTCATCCATCGCAATTACGTATTGCAGCGGGCTCCGAGGGAAAAAATTAAAACCGCTCTGCATAACATCCAAGGTCAACATGGCGGCGTCCATCACACCAATCAGCTGTCGCACTTGCATCTCGACTTTTATTGTTTTGATCTAAAATATGTTTTTTTACATAGTTTAAACTCTGACAAGTTAAAAATGGTTTTACAATACAAAAAAAAATAAAATTGGATTCTTTTGCAAAATAAGCGCAGAAATATCTAAATCTTAAATTATCATATTAGAAATAAAAAATTAATGATCGCAGTAAAATTTTATAAAACCTACTTATCGTTAATATAAAAGCTAATATTAATAAATCATTCACTACAGAATTTCTCTTGAACGTACTTAATATTCGGTTTAAATAAAATATTCCAGTTTTAAATGAAATGGTATTTATTTAGTAGTAATTCAGTTTAGATGATCTTTTATTGAATATAAAAGTCAGCTGCATTTAATTAATAAAATGCAAATGTATCTAACGAATCATATAATCATCACGTGACGCAGTATGAAATTTATTAAACGAACCTAAATGATTACATATTGCGTCTTTTCTCTATTGCCGCTTTTATACTAGATTACCTTTATGTTTACCGTGGCAAACCGGTTCTGAGTGACCATCTAAAACAAGAAATATTATATATGTTAAATTTCATGCAAATCGGGCTAACAGTTTTAGAAATCACTTGATTAGTCAGTCAGTCTTCGCTTGTCTGAAAAAAAACATTTTTTTCCACGTAACATATCTCAAAAAAGGATAAAATAACAAATAAGTAATCAGTCCGACGTAAATTGAGTTAAATAGAGTCGCTTGCCCCGCCTCGCACGTACGGTTTTTTGCGTCGATTGCTCCGCGGGTCATATGACGTTAAAATGATTCTCGGGTCTTAAATGTTTATGAAAGATTACCAAATTTTATGATTTTTATGTTCGCTAATAGTTTAATTATACTATGTTATCATTTATTTATTAAATCAAGACTGGTGTAGCGTCATGTTGCGCTCAACTTTGATGGTGAAAAAAGTCCATGATCAACTTTTTTCACCATCTCAATGTATTTTATATAATAAAAATTAAAATTTACCTTAAGGTTTTTTATTGTTGTTCACATCACTTATACAAGCAAAACCACAAATAATCACTAATAAACATTCATAATTCATAAAATACCTCAAAAACAATTTAACAACCTTCGACGCGACAGTCGCACCGTTAATAACGGTCACTTTGTAACTGATTTTTTTCTATTGTCTGGTGTTATCTCTACGCATATTTGTTACGATAGTTATTGAGTACGAAATAGATAGAGCCAACTGAAAAAAAAGTAATATGACTGCTGAATTTCAAGCCAATTATTCCAATAGTTTTGGAGATGTGATGAGTGAGTGAAAGTTTTATGGCGCAATTAAAAGGGCATTATTAATCTGCCGAAATGTTTTCTCTCCCTATACATAAAACAGTTGAAGTACAAAAGAGCACGTTAAAAGCAGAATTACTTAAGAGTAATGCATTATATATAATAAAGTTTAAACATTGTGTGGTTGTATGACCACGACGCAAGTTTAACAACTCCCTTACTTCGTTGTCAGCTATCATGCGACATGCAATAGACACACGAAAAAAAAATTATATAAAAAATGTTAAAAGTTAAAAAATGCATTAAATTAAATCATCGCCAATCTTGTTTGAATAAAGCAAGGAACAGGATTTTGCACGAATTCAGCGATTCGACGCAGAACGCCAGCGGTTCCCACGAGTCAATAAAACCTCTTTATATCACATCCTGAGCTTAATTGTTGTGATTTCAACCCACCAGACCAGTTTGGCAACCTTTTCCTACTTACTTCCTAAAAGGCTTACAACACACTCTCGTTACCTTAAATCGTTTTCTATAAAAGTAGAAATTTTGAACCATCTTGCTTAAATTAAAGTTACTGAACCCACAACTCGTGGACGCAAGTTTTTGGTATTGTTTTCTTATTTTATAGAGTCCATTACTAAGCTTTACATTTTCATAATTATGTTTTCTCATATTAAGAAACTGAAAAGCAGCTTCCAGATAAGTTTTCTCCTTTTCGCATTAATGTTAGATATATTTTTTAAACTTAAACGACCATTATTTGCTATTCTTCTTTATTTAGCACGAGCTTGCAAGTTTATAGAGCTTAATTTTTTTATTTAATAAATTTATATTTGAATAAACTGCATTATAATCAAGTGTCTTCCACATCCACAAGTAAAATAAAATGTATTTGAACTTGAGTGGAATAATAAGAAGTAGTTTTTTAAGTAGTTATAATTAGGAATGAAAACTAGATTATCTATCTATTCATTAATAAATGTGGCCATTTATGATTGTTTCTACAATAAATTGTTATCGAACTATGTGTAATTGAGTGATGATTTTTTTGTATGTTCACAATTTTTCTCGCATTTTTACGTGTTTGGGACATGCATAACTGAGAACAGCTATTAATTAGAAATATAGCGATAAAAACTTTCAATTCATACGAAAATAAAGGCAATGCTCCTAAAGATCGAAAAAAGGCGAAGTTTTTACAACGTATTTATTTAATTGAATATAAAGTGCATTCGGTAGACAACAAAGAGCTGTCAGAAGAGGATAACATTTGGTATATGACACTGTCATTACCGAAGCCAGGTGCTGGTATAGGGCACGTGCGTCGCGACATCTGCCATCGAAAAAAAAATACGAAAATACTAGTAGAATTGTTATTTATCTCCCTTGCACACTGCATCTGCCGTCCGTTCAAAGCCCTTATAGTCAGCTGTTTAAAAACAACATTAAATACATTCATTAAACGTCGCATATGTTTCTTATACACTTTATTACATTGTATTACAGTCTATTTTCGTATTTAACAGTTTGTTTGATAGGAAAAATATTTGTATAAAGAGGATATTATTTAATAAGGACGCTTGACATGAGATAGAGTTCGTGTAACTCTTTATGGAATGTTGATTCTTGCCTTATACGATTAAAGTAAAAAATACGTAAACGTCTATATGTTTTTTCATATGTGTATTACGTGCTAGGTTGTAGATGTGTGTAACTTACATACTTTTAGATTTGGAAAGACCATATACAATTATTTCGACTAGCTTTTACCCGGCATGTTTTTGCAGTTGAACAATCGTGATGCTCCTGTTAGAAAGCTTCACGAAAACGTCAACAACTACACACATTTTAATGTCAATTTAATAAAAGCTTTAGAACTTAAAGATCAATTATATGAAACGTTCTCTAAAATTATGTTTTATTTATAAAGTTGCTACAATTTTAACAAGCAGATAGTGTCTTGAGAGAATTAATGTTACTTAAGTTTCTTAATACATTTTGAATGACTACTTTCCTATATTAGTTATCAAATTTTAAATTATAATATCGAGGATGGAAATCAAACATGTAGTAAGCCACAATTCCAAAATTTTTCTTTGGAAGAGATAAGCTTTTCATAAAATCTTCTCTATTTATCGACTAGAGTTACCTTTTTTGAACACTATATCTATAATTTGTTGCCAAATAGATTGACTTTAGAGGCATTGTCATATGTTAGTAAATTTTTTTGTTAAAAGAATATTTTGCTTTCTAGCGTTGATAAATATATTATGATGTAAAAGTACTAAATACTCTTACTAATCCTTTCAAATGGATTTCCGGGAAGAAATCACTATATGATAAGACATATTACATGCCTTTTTACTTTATATTTTGCATAACTAAACAATTTATAGCATGCAAATTTGGGGTACCAGATTTAATTAACGAAGAGAACAGTTTCAGCACTTTCCTTAGCCAGTGGCTCGTGACCATTTAAATTGGATTTAATTAATGTATAGTTTACTTATTGTAATTATTATTATAGATGGATGGTGAAAGGCGAAAAAAAATGCGGTTGTATTTTAAATATCAAGTTTACCTCTAATAATTCTATATTATATTGTTCCAGGATTGCCACGGGCTTACGTTTGAAGATCGTGCTGTGGCAGATGAAGTACAAAACTACGAATTGATATCTGGTTTCCAGAATGACACTCACACTACTGTTGAGTTTAGACGTCAACTGGACACCTGCGATAGACAAGACTTTATTATTGGAGTGAGTATTACCTAATTCGTCGATTATTTTGAAGTAACTCTTTGTAGTAATTAGACAAGTCAAGGTGCTATTTCACGTTATAAATCAAATATCAAAATCAAAATATGCTTTATTCAAGTAGGCTCAAAAAGCAATCTTGAATCGTCAGTAGTCTGTCCGTACAAGTAACAAGTCCGTAGTAATAAATCTACCATCGGTTCGGAAAGTTGATTGCGCTGAGAAGAAACCGACGAGAAACTTAACGGTTACTCCTTTAAACACCCCACTGAAGCTAAGGTTATTCCTAAGAAACTGTAAACTTAACTTTCTTTAGTGGACTATTATCTATTTGGATATGTGTACTGGCTTCTTATGCATTTGGCGAAGCGAATTCAACGCACTGAATTTAATATTAAATTATTATTAGGAAACCAATGTGAGACCTGTAACAGTGTACTATTTACATCGTCATAACATTCTACATTTCTGTTTAATTTAAACAGGAACGATGTGTCGCCAGCAAATAGGACTATAACATATTTCTCTTTCACATAAATCATTTCTGTATATTAAGAACAAAAAGGGCCAAGTATTGAACATTGTGGGACACCTATTTTAACAGGTGATCCTAACGATTAAACATCGCTTACGAACACCTTTTCAACTCTATATAGTAAGTGATGAAATAGTATAAGGTGGTAACAGATTACTCTGGAACACCTCCCTCCTCAATCAGGAATCGAATCCGAGATTTCTGTTAGCGAAGCGAGTATTTACACAATTACGCCAGCAAGATTATCGGGGCCTTCGAATTGTTATAAACAGCATCTATCAAATAGACATTGAATCAAAATTAATTCTACTTTATCATAGAAGACCCAGTTTTTCGAGTGTTTAGTTTCTTAACCAGAAAACTTAACCAAATTAACTCTTATGAGGTTATCGCTTTTCTATCATAGAATTTATCATCACATACCATCAAGTGATATTAAAGTGAAGCGCTAACCTACCAGCAATTTAAAATTTTGACTTATTATTTTCAGGAAGATACAACACAAATGTTGTGGGCTTTGGGACCTGAGGGCTCGGACGGAGAACTTCCTAGGCATTTCCAAAGTGGAGTTCGACCTCTGAGACTGTTGCAGCCTTTGTCCAAACCTGACTCTATACCACTTAAATATTGGGACGTAAGGATAAGCAATGTAAGTCATTACTTTTAATTAAAAAGACAGACCTTTTACGTGAGCTTTTAATAGATAGAAAGAGTGAACTTATAGAAGATATTCTTTAATCAGCTGCAATTGGAAAACAGAATGGATTTTTTAAAATGAATAAGCTTGTTAAATAGAATGTCATTTCCTTTTAATTTGATGAAGTTTTTTGTCAAGTAAAATGCACGTAGGAAATAATTAATTAAACGGTAACATAACGGGTCTTTTGGAATGCTTTATAATTGTAAATACTACTTTAAGAACTTGAACTCGTTTTTTATGAAGACTACGCGAGTATTAAACATATATAAAATTCAATAATGATTTCATATGTTCTGTTTAATAAGTTTGTCGTTTACAAATTTAGCATTTGAAGTAAGGTGCTAACTATGATGTACTTTTTTATTAGTTTTAATTTTGTTTTAGCGGGACTCAAGCTTTCCTAAAACAAAAGTTGCTTAAGGTACTTCTTATAACATCAGTTATCTGCTAGCGAAAGTCCCGTCAAAATCGGTGCAGCCGTTTCAAAGATATTTTTATATAAGTACTATAAACTTAGCATACCATATATCAGACTTTCGTCAAAAGCTCAAGTGGCTTCCTATACCCCGTCGCCAGGATACACATATCCTTTCTCTTCTGTATTGTGTGCTATTTGACCCGAAAACGCCTTCATATCTTAATGATATGTTCAACTTTCTTAGAGAGCAATCGCAACTACCATCATCACGTCAACTTATTCTAACGACTCCTATTTATGAAACAAATTATTTTCATAAATCTTTTCAAGTTCAAGCTACCAATTTATGGAATTCACTCCCTCTGAAAATAAGGCAGTCAAGATCTCTACACATTTTTAAGAACTGACTAAACGAACACTATCTGCAGCAGCTAGTTACGACTTATTTTTTATGATATATATTTTTGCTTGTTTATATTTAATCTATTATATATACTGTATTTATTAGTATTTTTATGGGTCAATATATATATATATATATATATATATATATATATATATATTATAGTTATTTGTGTATATTTTTCTACGTATTAGGTGGAGTTATTTGTATGTAGGTCTATGGTTATACAGCACCCACCACTCTCTGCTACAACTACTCCTATACCAAAGGTTGTCTGGTAGAGATCGCTACCAAGCGATAAAACCGCCTATTGTATTAGCTGTACATCTGTTTTTATTTTGTAATATTGTGGTGTACAAAAGTAATAAATAAAAAATAAAAAAATATAATCTATCATATGGATTAAGTGAAAAGCATATGATATTCTATTACTTCCAGTTCACCATACCCCATGTAATGGCGACATTGTTCTGGTGCAAAGTCTTCAAAGCACCTGAGTTAAACAAGAAGCATCACATTGTTGGCTACGAACCTTTGATTGACAGTCAGCCGATAAGGAATGGTAAACCAATTTCGGAGAACAGTCCATCACCAGTTCATCATATGGTTTTGTATGAATGTGCTGAGGATCATGACAAGAGACAGTGGAACGAATGGGCGGAGAGTGAGGGTTTCCTTGGACCAAATCGGCCGGGAGAACTGGCTACTTGTGTCACTCCAATCGCAGCTTGGGCTATGGGATCTAAGGGTAAGATATATTTCTGATTTGGAATAATTATCACACAATCCACATTTGTGTGGATTTTTTTAAGGAAACGCTAGAATACATAATAACTTATATTTGTTGTGTCAAAAACTCTTATTGAAATCGGCATAAGTGACTTGATGTCATTGGATGATTTATACATTGAAATACACTGTAAAATTACCTTTTCTTGTTCCGGAATTATACTTTCAAAGTAATGATTTTATACTTAGTCATATTACGTTGATAAACAGCCTGATATTATTTGTAGATCATAACAGATTTTCGTAATTTTAATTTAGGATAAAATAAAGTATTCGAGACATATTTAGCGTTTATATAGCTGAAAATTTGTGCGATAAATAAAGTAGAGGATTTAAAATACATTTAAAAGGGTTATTATCTATAAAAATCTATATGCTTATAAAAAAAACTGAGCCAATTGTTGAAACATTTATTCCACATACAGTCAGCCATTTACAAACTTGTTTATTTATTTATGCAACTGTTATGTTAACTGAAAGATAAAAGCTAGTACACTAAGGACACAGTATTCCTTAAAAGATATGTCTTGCAGGAAGCGTGGAAAATTTAATAGAAATGTGGTGGAAGTGGATCTTTAACATACAAACTTATTTATAGACAGGCAGAAAATACGGTTATTAAGTCAAGTCGCTTTTAATGTGAGCAATACGTAAGATGAAGCATTTCGGCTGAAATTCGAGACAAAATTATTTATTTATTATAATAGTTTCTCCCCAATTATCAAAGGGAACTATGTAAACGACCCACTGCCCTGTTATTGAAACGTGTGAAATATTAAACACTCACTTAGGGCAGTACCTTCTTAACTATGACGTAATTTAATTCACTATTACGGTATACACTTTGCAAAATGTCTTAAAGCTGTAAATATTAAGAATGTTGTTATTGTAATTTCAACTTTGTGTTTATTGTCATAGAATTGAATGTTTATTGGTTTTAATTTACAGTAAGTATGTCTTATTTGCAGGTGAATTCCTACCTGAAAACGTCGGCATTCCGCTAGGCGAGAAAGGCGGAGTTTCCTACTACATGCTCGAAGTTCATTATGATAATCAGGAGCTGCATCAATGTAAGTATAGCGTACATTGAACTATATAATACGAAGTTAATTTTATAGTTAAACTTGCCTTCCCACGTTCAAAGCCACGTACAGAGTTAATAAACTACAGTGGGGACCTTATATAAGTAGGCTATCTAAGTAGGAAATTCGCCTTCTTATAGATGCGCCAGGGTTGCGTCATATCTCCCATTCTATTCAACATCTACATACATACATACATACATAGCATCACGCCTCATTCCCATAGGGGTAGGCAGAGACAACATCCTTCCACTTGCCACGATCCTTGCATATCTCCTTCGCTTCTTTCATTCTGATTAAATCTTTCATACAAGTTCGTCGGTTTAAGTACTCTTGACTCTTCAACATCTATGGGGGATATATTATGCGCAAAACGCTGGATGGTTGGGAGGGTGGCGTAACGATTGTCTTCGCTATGCGGATGACACTACCCTTTTTACAGCTACAGTGACAGAAATTGCAGAGTTTCTACACCGTCTGGAAATAGTTATCTTGAAGACGGGCGTCAAAATTAATAAAGCTAAAACGAAAATCATGATCGTGGATAGATCCGATTCATCACATAGCTAGCTAGAGAAGATTTGGAAGAACCGGAACATATTAAAAAGTACAAAAATATATATTGTCTACATTGACTCTAGTCTTCTCGATTTTTCTATATGGCTCAGAAGCTGGGACACTCCAAGCGACTGATAGACGACGAGATGCTCTTAAAATGTGGTGCTGGCGGCGAATTTTGCGGATACCCTAGACTGCACACAGGACGAATGTTTCCATCTTGGAAGAGCTAAAGGTGACTCAAAGGCTTTCCACGATATGTCTAAAGCGCATACTACAGTTCTTTGGACATATCGCGCGAAGGCCGAGAGATAACCTAGAGAAACTCATATTGACCGGTAATATGAAGGCAAAAAACCCAGAGGCCGAAGTCCGAAGCGATGGTCCGATCAGGTATCGGAGCAGCTGGATACCAAAGCCAGTCAGGCCATCCACATCGCTACCAATCGGCAAAGATGGCACAGCTTGCTTCATCGGGAACTTCACAATACTCACCAGTGAGTGATGACCAGAGGAGGAGGAGGAGGAGGAGGAGGATAGATTTAGAATGTGCCTAGTTTAGTTTCAGTTATTTTCAGAGCCTTTTGTTATATGGTATTCCTCTTTGGTTTAGTGCTTGCTGGTCATATAGATGGAATATTAATAATGCAGATAAGGACGGTTCCTGCTATTTATAATATGAATCCAAAAGAATAACTAAGAGAAAATTTAGACCAGCCGAAATAATGACATTTACTGCGTGTACATATTTGGACTGCCCCATTGGTCTAACTGCCTCATTGGTCTAGTGGTTAGCATGTTCGACTACAGACATGAGGTCTTGGGTTCGAGTCCCGGGTCCGGCCACCTCATAAATGGATATTGAGTTTTTTACTAAGATTTTATCAATATTAGACCCGAAATTGGAAAGTTGGCTGTGTGCTCCGAACCCTTGCATCGGAGAGCACGTTAAGCCATAGGTCCTGCGCCTGATCTCTCTCCGGCCGTGTCGGATTGCCATCATATTGGACTATGGGAGTGATGGAGTAGAGAGTGCACTTGTGTACTATGCCGGCCAACCTGCAATGGAGCAGCATGGTGGGTCTGTTCTCTAAAAAAAACCCGTATGAGTGAGGAGGCCTGTGCCCAGCAGTGGGACCTTAATGAGCTGCTACTTACTCACCACGATAATGTGAAGGATTACTTGCACTAAATAAAGCGTAATACTTTAATAGTAATAGAATCAACACGTAGTTTGAGGCAATGATGCTCTTTCTTAGCTAACATAGATCCTGGTTTTGATGTCGGCAAGGTAGATTTAGGAAATTACACATTCTAATGGTCAGAGTTTATACTGGAGGGAGATTTTGGCCGTTGCTAGTTACTTTTATAACAGCAAATATGTGCCGCTGTGTAGAAAATCGCTTTCCAATACGACGCTGCGTAGAAACCATAAGTACTTTAAGACACCAGGTTACCGTGCTCCAATTTTAAAATGTATTGTCATTTCACTTAAGGGCTTTTAGACAAGATGACATTCTAAATACGCTAATGTCAGTAGAACGCCTAAAAAATCTATGGGAATAACTTTTCATATCGCTATTTCACGTGCTCGCAATGAACAATTTGTAGTGCTCTAGTTGTTCGATGTAACGTTATCGTACTTAGACTGTCATCTTGACTATGGACTATGTTGTTTTTGACTTATAAATTAAGAAAAATTCATAATATTACTTTTGTATGTATGTTTTCTAATGTGGTGTGGTTCAATAAAGTGTTCAAAAAAAAATCCTTTCAACAGTTTTAGATAACTCAGGCATGAGGATTCATTACACATCATACGTCCGTGCCCACGACGCCGCCTTACTAGGGGCAGGTGTTGGAGTGTCAGCCCTCCATATGATACCCCCCAAACAAAAGGCGTATCGTACACTTGGTATCTGCAGCCCGGAGTGCACAAACAACGTAAGTTACTTAATGAAAACAAACATCTACTCGATAAATGAAAAGTAACAATAAATATGTATGTAATAATTAGTTATGACTGACATTATTATGTACTATTGTATGTTTAATAATTCTCCAATTTATAGAGTTAAATTTTATTTTACTTTCTTTTAGACGATGCCAGAAGAAGGGATCAATATTGTATCAGTTTTACTACACGCACACGGAACGGCGCGGAAGATATCGCTTAAACATATAAGAGGTACCGAAGAGCTTCCAAGAATATCACAGGTAAATATTGCCATCTCTATTAGAGAAGTAGTTCTACATTATCCCATCTTATTACGATAGATGTCATTAGTTAAGTAACTTTGAATTTATAATAATTGGCGCTAGATGGCACTTGTTTAATCTGGTAGTATAATACTTTGTCACGTTGTGTACAATTGAGTCCACAGAGGGCAGTATTCATTATATATTGTTATGAGTTTCATTTTATGCATTTTAAATGTTAACTCATAAGTTTTTATGTCAAAAGTGAAAAGAGGCGGGGTTGTTACATCTTATTTACCTTACGCAGTCTATGGGAATAGAGAGGGGTGAAAATCTACTAGTTTTTTTTTTAATATTTGAAGATTGTCCCTTAAATATTTACAAAGTTAGAATCTAGTTCATCGATTTCACTATACATTCTTGATGTTATTTATATATTTTAATGCCAATTATTATTTATTCCTACAGTCGAGTTATGATTTGAAATTGTATTCATTGTTAGTGGCAATTTTTCTTAGATAATCTTTGGGGCAGACTGTGGCGTCGTCCGCCATCTTAGATTATTATTTGTTTAAATAATTAGCTTATTTACAAATTTAGGTGAAAAATATAAAAACCAAAGTTGTTTGGAATTTAAATTTCTACAAATTTTGGATCGTATTATTTTTTCCCTAGAATCAATATCAAGACTCTAAAAGAGGAGGTGAAAATTTTAATGAGGTAGAATAATTGCTACTTACAATCAATGCAATGTCAGCCTCTATTTCAAGCTAATTCAACGTGACAAATCAATGTTAATCTGGCTTGCATTTATTACAAATAGTTTATGAAGGTTTTCTAAAGATGGTACGAGTAAAATAGTTCTTGTGCTCTTATTATATTATTTGTATATCATTCTTAGGAGAATAACTACGATGCACGTTATCAACAATCCCGTATCGTCCCTGGAGGACGAAGATTCTTTAAAGGGGATACCTTGATTACTGAATGCACTTACGATACCACTTCAAGAGATAAACCGATTTTAGGAGGATATTCTGCTACACAGGTTTGTTACTAAATATTTAGCATACTTTAACTAACGTACAAAAATGTTTATAATTAGCGATATACTAAAACAGGATTCTTTATGTGAAACTGGTAACATAAAGAACTATATGTACCAATTGAAAACTGTAAAATTGTACCAATTGTATCGAGGAAATCTATAAGCTATCTAACAATATAACAACAGGAGCAGGGTATAATTGAATAATGTTGCAAAATGGGGATAATCTAATCTTTGTGAAAGATTGTACATGTTTATTGTTTAAGATTGATGCACTATAATTTACTTTTCTATTTATCCATTCAAGCTGAATTATTTTTAAACTTGTAGTGGATGACAATACCGCTATTTATTTTTCAAAAAAATTGCAACGCAATTTATTGAAGGCTTACAGAAAGAAGTTTCAATTTTATTTCTATATATATTAATTTCCTTTTTTTAGGAAATGTGTCTATCCTTTGTGTTATATTATCCTCGCACGGAACTTGCTGGATGTTATTCAATGACTCCAGTTGTTGAGTTCTTCGAGACTTTTGGCGTAAAGGAGTTCTATGGACTTAGCATGATGCAAGTCGAGAAGATTTTCTTATCATCAGGGTGAGTTAAAATATGATCAATACTAATTTTAGTTTATTAAACCTCTTTCTATGCAGAGAAAATTACCTCTTTCAACGTTTTATGATTACCAAAATTAACAAAAAGTTGGGAATAGTTGAAACTTTATTTAATAATTAATCGATGTTAATCTTTTTTAATCTTTGCCTTTTTTTATATGTGTTATATACTTTTTCAAAATAAAACAAATAATTTCAAATGTAAGATGCTCTGTAGAAACTATTATTACGTGAAATACCTCTTTCCAGGTTTGCATAAGCAATATATAACATGGAATCACAGTCAAGCACGATTAAAATATTGGTTGTCTGTAAAGTCGGTTTTGGGAAATTTTACGTAATAAGGCCAAAGAAAACTTTTAAATTTTTTAAAATCTTATACTAATAGTTACGTACGATAGATGCGTCATAAACCGAACACTTAGTCTGATCGCGCCTCTGTGTCGCTTGTTCCGCGATCTCACTTGCCCAATCACGTCATGTCGCTTGTACGTCAAAAAAATTAATGGTAAATCATTTATTCACAGAAATTTAGATGGTTTACCGCCAGAACTAGAAGCTAACATAAGGGAACACAGTTCTGAAGAAACAGCTTTACAAGGTGACGACCAGGGTGTTGGTTTAATGAGTAAGTATACTTACTGTGGCTCTTTGATATTACTTTGCTTCATCTTCTTCGTCAGTTCTGTCTATAGTTTATTAAAGGATTATATAAACCCTTTCTATGTTCATTAGTATGTTAAATAAAACTATAAACATTATGTTAAAGGTAACTATAAAGAGTATGTTAATTAAGTTACTGTTTTTTACCTCAGTTGTATCTGTAGGTCACGAGTTGTCACCATTTTCTTATAGCAGGCTCACAAAGGTTATTGGTGCGGTCCACAAATGTTGTGAGAATATTTATCTGTACTATAATATGAATGGATTTTAATGGGCCGAACGCCCCGCAGTGTCTTACCAGTCTCTCGTTGCCGATCCCTGGTGTAAGTCAATAGATGTAATGGATAGCGATGGTTATATATAATAAATGATCAGCGCTATTAAACCTGATGCTATGGAGCCACCTGAACAAGTCTTTATAATCTATAATGAATTGATAGACTGAAACAATTTCTGTGTTATAACTATAGACGAGTTTCAGTTAAATAGGTTATAAATTAATAAGCAATATTTGTTTTATCTTTTTCAGAGGGACTTGTTATCAAAGAGCCGCCAGAGTTCCGTAATAAGACGTTCATGGCACACCTTAACGAAATGCCATGGATAGAGCCTCTTTTAACTGAACAGATTGAAAAAACTTTATCCAAAGGCTGGCATATGACTTTCTGTAAGAAACGTGACGATAGTTGGGGATCGGTGAGTTAAAGAACTTTCAAATCTGTAATATTTAAACACACAATCAATCATAAACAAGAAACCTCTGTAAGGGATAGTTATGACCTTGACCCGTTATTTATGGCGTCTAAAACCTCTATAAAAGAAAGATTAACATCTCGACAGAGAAGTGGACTTCTTAAACTGAAACTGATATTTATGTATACCCCTATACAGTGGAGTATGTTCGCTGATAATTTCACAATGAACCACAAATAGACAGATTTTTGAAAATTATTTTTGTAGTTCTGACTTTGTATAAGGACCAGCGACACAGTCTAAGATGGCAACACGCTGACCTTCTGACTGATGAACTGACATAACACCTTTTATCATTTTTTATTGCTTAGCAAGACGTTTTTGTTGATTAGGTGGTAACTAACTACTGCCGAAGCTACTCACCAGTCCAGACCTTGATAATAAGATACTATTTCCTAAATTTGACCTTTCAAACCCTGGACTTTTTCTAAAGAAGCAAGTACTCATTCTATTACGTAATTTTTTATACAATTACTATTTATAGCCAAAAAAGCCATGATGGCTTACTGATGAAACATGTGCTTTCATTTTAAATGAAACTGGCATGTTGATTGTTTTTTCGGTGAAGGCAGGCATCGTTAGGAAACCTGCATATCCTGGAAGTATTTCTGAGTTATGTGTAGCCTGCCAACTCGCAGTAGAGCAAGGTGGTGGATCTATGATCTAAACCCCTCTCTCCTATTAGTTAAGATACCTGTGCCCCGGACATAAATAGGCTGATCCTTACCCATTTTTATAGCGAAAATAAACTTTTTCCAAAGTCCTCCAGTAAACTTTAATATACTCGTATTATATTACAGCCTATCCAAATACAGAACTATCCCAACTTCACGGAGTTATCAAGAAATGATGCATCAGATAAATCGTGTAATTACAAAAGCGTTAGGTTACCTTCAATGACGACTGGATCAGCATCAATAGGCAAATACACATCAGCCATCATGATTGTATGTTTACTGGTCATAGTCGCGCGGTAAAATAAAGAATAGAAGAAAACCGGAGCCAATGATACTGTTGTTTTTTTTGTGAAATTTTTATTACAAGAAGTTATTCTTTTATTTAAATTTTTTCATGGATATTGTGTGACTTATGTAAAAGACGGCCCCTGCGTATAAAGAGTCAAATATAACGCCCTAATTTTGTAAGGCAGGGTTTCAACGATAAATAAACTATTACATTTAAAAATCATGTTTGAATAGTAATACGATTTAAAAAAAATCCTATAACTTAATGGAATAATTGAGGTGATTGACAGTTCAGTTTTTGTTGAAGTGACATTTTTGTAAATTTGATGATTATCATCCAAATTACAAAAATGACCAAAATGGAAATTAACTCTATATACGTAGGAACCATCGACAAATTGTTTTGTCCCTACTATATCATTTTGATATAAACGATTTTAATTGTCGACTACTTTCTTTCATGAAGAAAGATTTTTTGTTTTAGAGCTATTTTTTATTTAACGAATGATTCATGCTCTTTTGTAGCAAATGCAGATAGTATTTAAGGTGAAAATTGGTTAATTGTTTGCCATGTTTAATTTTTAAACATAAAATCATTTAGTCCTTTTTAATTGGATAAAATTAAATGAAGTCCTTTCTCTTATTAAACAATCTGATTATTATATAACACCGGTGAACTTTAAAGTCATTTTTAATCATTTAGATTATATTTACATAAAAACGTTTGTTTTTTCTAAACACTATCTCATATATCACATAAACAACCTTTATATAAAAAAAACGATTTTTTTGTGTATCATTATCCGAAAAATCATGAAATAAAATTTAGGACAAATAAGGAATATTTGTTTGTTACGTCATGGTATAGTAAAGTGATCATATGGCAATACAGATTATTTTAAACATTTGATTCGTATTTGGAAACTTGTGTTATTTTGTAACTCTATTTGAATCCGCTGTTATTATTATTTCATTTTCATAAATGCGTTCAATTAGTCAAGCGTTTAACGATTAATTATGGTTTTTACATTTAAGAATGCATGTGTGTCTGTGAAAATGTACCTTAAATGGCGCTTAATATATGCTCAAAATCAAGCATGATATTTATTTTTACGCTAATTAGTTATAGCCCAGTCGAATTAACTTAAAAAAGGGGCTGACATTGCGTTAAATGTTAGTAGTTTTCCAAATCTGAATCCTATTGCGTTTATACATAAGTCCCTTATTTTCAAGTTTAAACGACAAATAATAATAATAATCAAAGTTGTTCTAAATTAAATTTTCTTCAATTTTGGTCCCTATTAATTCTTCAATAGGATCAATATTTTTCGAATTAAACCCTAAAGAAAAAATTTTATTGAGTCAAAAACTCACTTATTTTTAATTTTACGCGAAAAACGATAATAATGAAATTTCCTATAATGAAAAAATAAACTAATTTGACATTTTTTTTAGATCGATAAAATTAAGTGAAACAGTCGGTAAAAAATTGCTATTGACAATTAATGCATCGCCTAAAATCCGAATTCGACTGGGCTATAATAGTTATTGCTGCATAAGACCCCGTTGATTTTGCCTAGAAATTAACGACGAAAGTCAAGAACTTGTTTGCTTTTAAATCGCATTGTAATCTGTATCCTATAGTAAATATGAATAAATTTAACGGAAACGGCCATTAAGTCTGACAGCTATTGCATTTTTTCGCCACAGGAGTGCTTTTTGATGTGAATCATATATAGCACTTTAAGCCGATGTATACCGTGGCGAAGCGTCACCACATCGCTTCTCTTCCCACTTGGTTTGTCAATTCGCCTTATCTAGTTATAACGTGAAAATAGTGAGGTTAAGAAATTGATAGAAATTCTTGTAAATTTAATTGAACCTTATCACATTTACTTAGAACACATTTTAAAATAACAATAAGAAATAAAATAGCAATAACAGTTACTGATATTTTATAACAGTAACAAATGGTTAAAATATACGAAAATGTACTTTAATTCAGTCTTATAAAATTTGATTTAATTTAAAATAAGTTTATTGATTTTTCCATCTTTATATATACTTATTAAAAAAAATATATATACAAATAGGTTTGTTTGATCGTAAACTGCAATTTTTATGGTATTATATTTATATAACCAACTTATTGAGTAACAAAATTTCTATACGTGCCTTCACGAATGAACATTGTTATATATGAGTAATTATTTTTGTGATTATTGTACTTATATGGGATATTTTACACTCAGAAGGTATTTCATTAAACTCAGCATTATTTCGTCTTAAGGGAAACCTTCCATTGGATACTAAAATTTCAAAAGCTATGCATTTGTAATATAAGTTAAGAAAGTCATAATAAGTTCATTCGGAACAGTTAATAAGCAATAATATATACTACGATAAGACTTTGACAGTTGGAGAATTGAATGTTTTGACTGAGAATACAAATTTTTTCTAACATAAAGTAAAAATATGGCAGAATTTTTGCATTATATATCTATTTATTTAGGGTCTTTATGAATGTAAGATTTGTTACTCTTTAGTCTGAGAATATGGTACGCTATTAAATATAGTGATAGTAACGATATTGAAAAATGAATTGTATATTCCAAGTGAGAGTTACGATAACACACGACAGATTTGATTGAATATTATAACGAACTGTGTACACTTAAATCTGTGTCTTGAAGTACGCTTTTTGAATCACTGATATCCATTTTAATAAAAGTTAATAGCAGCTTCGATCTAAATGAAATATACAACGTATGTAACGTATTTAATTCTATGAAGGATAATAATGTATTATACGAAATATCTTGATTAATACCGCATATTGTTTTGTAATATGTAAAAGATAAAAACGGCTACATGGGATTATCCTTTAGATATATATATCATCACGGCCTTTTTAATTGATCTTTTTTAGGATTTACGTGCACAAAAATCTGTTTGTTAAGACATATATGTAAATACATACTTCCTCTTGAAACACTCTCTCTATTTCTGAAAACCATGGTATAGATTAAATGATCTAAGGTAACCGACTTCATTTGCTAAGATAACGCTTTCTTTATACATTTCTTGACTGAAACTTGACCAATTATAGTGTGAAAACGACATTATTTTATTAAAATACTGTAAATTTAGACAATATATTCTGTATTATCGATGGGCGGTAACCTTTGTGTATCGCGTGTATTGTAACTAAGTGATGAACGATACCAAAAGTATGGTATGAAATTACTTTTTAACTGTATTTAATATTTTGTTTTGATACCTTTGGGCTATGTTCAAATTATAAAATGTCACTATTAAGGAAGTTCCTTTAATAAAAAAGATTTTTCTTTGTTTTTTTTTTAACCAATAAGAGGCAAAGGTTTTTAATTATGTGGTTTTGAGTTTTTTCGACTTGTATATTTATTTTCTTTGTAAATTAGTTTCGGTATTGGTTCATTAAAAATGACACCCAATAGTTATGTAATATAATTTAGTATAGCAACTGTTCTTATGAGACACGAACAACACTGTATTATAAGATATTCAACTAGGGCTGTGCTAAATAAGCTCTTTGGTATACCTAATATTTTTGCAACGACTATATTTTGATAGAATTTTTATAGATTTTGTTGTTCAATGCAATGAATGCCTTTGATAGGTAAATATACAATATGTTAAAGGGGTATACGTGTAACATTAGCTGCTAATAATTAAACTCCCCCTCATAGTTTAGAAGTTGCGTTTAACTTTGCAAGATAATACTATTTTCAGATTCTTCAAAACCTTACCTTACACTTTACTCTTCTCATATAACAAATAGAATCTTGCTCACTTGCGCTACCATCAATTATACTTCCTTGTATAACTTCCCACTCGTATAATGATAACTCCACCAATCACAGTTGTTAAAGTTGTCATTAACATTTGATGAAGAACATATAAACGTTTTATTAATATAATTACAAAGACTTCATAATAATATAAAATGTAGTAAAATAATAGTAATCAAAAATATAAATTAATTGTAATCTCTAACAAATTCTAGACGTAATTCAATTCAAAGAGCAGTTTTTTTCAAATAATAATCGATTGTTGCCAACTACACGCGCAAAACAACATGACTCATTGTTACGTTCCGCCGGAGTCGAGCCTGCAAGCGATAGAGAGGCACGATCAACCTAATTTCACTGTTTCTTGCAACGATCAATTTTTATTAATGTTTTCTTGTTATTTTGTTTACAAATTCAATTTCGCATATTTTAAATGGTGATGGTGAGGTAACAAAACTTTTGACTCTTTTATTTTGTTGCTCTGCCCCGCTCCCCCTCTCCCCATAATCAGAAATGTAATTTATGGATGAGAGTTGTTTTACAAATATATATAACTATTGTAAATTAAAAATTTTTGGCTGACTAGTTGCAAACCCAATCGAGGTCATGTTTCTTTAAAAAATCATTTTGTTGTCGAAATAATTCTTTCCTTCGATATGATTTTGAAAACTAATTATAATTGAGGTTTTGCAAAGACTCACTAAAATGGTGAAGAGTTTCTTAATGCTATGTAGTTACGCGTATACCTCTAGTGTTTGTGGATTTAGTTATAAGTTTTCGATTCCCGAAAAGATTTTCCAGTCATTCAGTTAGATGTAGCTATTGCATTTTGCTATTTTTAATTTATACCTCCATAAGGTTTAGTTGTAAGGATACGCTTAGTATTAATTAAGGTTAATTTATTTAAAAGTCAATATAATGTGTTTTATTACTTTGAACATTGGTTTTATTGTTATCCTCACATATATTCAGTTTTTGTACATTTTGGTAATTTTTTTCTTTATAGTCTGTAATTTTTTGTGCAATAATGATAAATAAACATAAATACATTGTAGTATAAGATGGAATTGATACGTCAAAGAACGTATCGTATCGTAATAGTATATATCCTGACCGTGCAAAAATAAACAATTAACGGAAAAAATAATTTAAAAATATCGGTAGAAAGGTTGAATAAATAATTACATTTATATTTAATACTTCAGAAATAAATAAAACATACAAAAAGATATAACACATTATTATAAAATCTGTCAAATCAAATAAAAATTATATACAAAAATAAAGTCGTAAATAAATTAGGACTTAAGTCAAAATTCAAAATTAATTTAGTAATTTTAAGTCAAGATTTCATAAATTAAAATAATCTACATGTTGTACGTCGATTGGGTAATAGATACCTAATTGGGAATCAATAAAACGATAACTTTACATATATTTAATTTAAAAAAATATTTTAATATAAATTAATTATAAAATAATATGAATCCACGCTAAACTCACTATCATGTTCTGTCGTTCTTCTTATAATGTTTACTTCTAAGTTATTGTATTCAGCCATTTGAAAAATTAAACAAAACTCTTAAATAAATCAATGACATTATGACAAGTTGCCACTGCCACTGCTTCTTTTTTGTCATTTTGAATGAGTTTTTGACAAAAGAAATTATAGACTAGTGGATTCTGTTATGTCCTTAATTAATTTTGAAACTTTTTTGTTTTCTGTGATTAATCATTCAAAGAAGGGAATAATTAGTGGAAGACATTGTTTTCAGAGAATAAAACGAGAATATGAATATTTTTTTATCATATTATGGCATTTGTATGACTATATTCTAAAAAATCAGTTGCTATGTCTGTGTTGTCTATAACCCTGTTGCTTTTGGCCTTGGTTTTGAGCATTAGAATTAGGTCCATTATTTGTACCAAATTTAGATGTCAAAGCATTGGAATTCGCTACAGCATTCGCTTGACTTCCGGAATTTCCGAAAGTGGCTACATTTTCATTGAAAGAATTTTCTCTTTGCGGGTAAGTTTGGGGATTCTTCTGGCTCTCTTCGAGAGCCTTCCAATTTATAAACCAGAAGGGTTGTTGGTCGATTGGAAGCTTGCTGAGGCGTTCTACGAGAGCCCTGTCACCTTTGGCTTCCACGGGCAGCCTTTCAGTTTGACCGTCACCAAACCTGGAATAGACAGGAGCTATATTTAAATATATCTTCACATAATGGTTCAATTAATTTATATATATAAAACGAGTGTGGTTAAGATCACACGATGATGTAAAACTTTTTTGAAATACCTAGGAATAGCACACTGTGTGGTTAGATATATGAAATGTAACTGTCTATGAGAAAAATGTGTGCTTGAACTGCTCTCTTGCCCCTACAGTAATATACGAAACAAAATTAGTATTTCTTACGGCATACTGTTATGGGGTAAGACGGCGGACATTGAAACTATTTTTATATTACAAAAAAGAGCTGTACGTGCCATTTATCTATGGCGCAGTGAGTGACTAATAGACTACATGATTGACGACTATTTATTACGAAGTACAAAGACTAACTAAATAGATATATTAAATGACAATGTCAATGTGCATGCGGCACATATAAATTAGGATCTCGCGTTTCCTTAAGAGAATAATTCAAAGAAACATCAATTCTCACAGTATCGTCGCAAAATATACCTATTGTTATTATTAATAATAATAAGATCTTTATTTGTCCCAAAAATTACATAGTTTATTAATACTACCCTTAACCCCCAAACTAGGAGTACCCGTGTCTTCGGGGTCAGCCCCTTCTTGTTATATTATTGGAACTCTGTACATCATCATAAAATTATCATGAAATTAAGATAGAATCATAAAATAAAACAAAAATAATTTAAGTTATGTTAAATATGTGAATAAAATGTGTACGTATGAGCGTGTGTGTGTGTTGTATACTTGGCTAAGATAAATATAGTATTAAGAAGATTGTTAACGTAGTATAAATATATATAAAATAGTAGAAATTATATATCAGGTGTGTTCAAAAAGTATCGCGAATTTTGTGTTTTTTCAAAAATTATTTATTTATTCATGAATATCTATTTTGTCCCCTTCAAAGTAATCCCCATGAGATATTATACACTTGTGCCAACGGTTTTTCCAATCTTCGAAGCACTTCAAAAAATCATTTTTTTTTATCTTGTTCAGCTCCTCCTTCGATGCCGTCTTTATCTCGTCAAGAGAAGAGTAACGTCGTCCTTTCATGGGCCTCTTCAGTTTAGGGAACAAGAAAAAGTCACAGGGGGCCAGATCTGGGGAATACGGTGGCTGCGGCATCATTAGTGTGTTGTTTTTGGCCAAAAAGTCGCGCACAAGCAACGATGTGTGAGCAGGGGCGTTATCGTGGTGCAAAAGCCAATTTTTGTTCTTCCACAAATCCGGGCGTTTCTGGCGGATTGCTTCGCGCAAATTGCGCATAACTTGCAGGTAATATTCCTTATTGACCGTTCTTCCCTGTGGCAAGAACTCATGATGCACCACGCCCCTGCAATCAAAGAAAACTGTCAGCAAAACTTTCACATTCGATCGAACTTGGCGCGCTTTTTTCGGTCTTGGTTCGTGCGGCAGCTTCCATTGAGATGATTGAGCTTTGGTTTCCACGTCATAACCATAAACCCACGATTCGTCACCAGTTATGACCCTCT
This sequence comes from Elymnias hypermnestra, assembly GCA_015832385.1. Classification (NCBI taxonomy): domain Eukaryota; kingdom Metazoa; phylum Arthropoda; class Insecta; order Lepidoptera; family Nymphalidae; genus Elymnias; species Elymnias hypermnestra. The sequence continues at coordinate 255,293 of JACTOM010000562.1, read as the reverse complement.
GGAGCAAATTTGGGTCGTCGCGGACAGAGTTTAACATCTCATTAGCAATGTTCATGCGATGCTGTTTTTGGTCACAATTGAGCAATTTTGGTACGAATTTCGCGGCGACCCGTCTCATGCCCAAATCATTGATAAAAATCGAATGGCACGAGCCAATCGATATGTTTAGGTCCTCAGCAACTTCTCTAACGGTGATTCGACGATTGGCCAATACCATTTTCTCCACTTCATTAATTTTTTCGTCTGTTGTTGAAGTGCTCGGGCGTCCGGCACGCTCTTCGTCGTTCACATCTTCTCGGCCTTCTGAGAACATTTTGTACCACCGATAAACGTTGCTTCGGTCCAAGGTAGCTTCTCCGTATGCCACAGTCAACATTCGGAATGCATCCGCGCACTTAATTTCGTTTTTCACACAAAATTTGATACAGGTTCTTTGATCCATTTTTTTGAATAGGTAAAAATCGAAGACGATCCAAAACACGTGCAAGCAAAGCAGCTGTCAACAATTAAATGAACATTCAAAATGGCCGAGCTTGTCGGCATAAGTGAGAGACATGAGTACCAACATAACGCCACAAAAAATTCGAAATTCGAATATACGTAACCCGCGAAAATTCAAAATTCGCGATACTTTTTGAACACACATATGTAAAATATTTCAAAATTGTAACATAATTAATACGTTTCATTTATCAGTCCTTATCATAATCCGTATATCATATATCCGTAATTATATTCAATTATACAGCAAAAAGAGCGAAACACAATTTTAACACATGAATAAAGAATATTATGATTTTTAAAACTTAGTTCGCCTTACCCGGTCACATTTTTCGTAACGCTCTTGTCACGTATTCACCAATTTACTCTCCAATTCAAGCGTGCGTAAAGTTTTATATAATACAATGTTATTAATTCATTAATTAAATTGATTGTGCCTAAAATTGAACAACGCCATGTATTGAACGCTCATTTAAAACAAGGATAAAAGATGTCTTTGTACTACGTTTAAGAAATTCGTAATTTACTAGTGAAAAAAGTAACTAATAGTACTATATTTCTAATAGAAAATAGTAGTAAGTACTACTAATAAAAAATAGTAGCTTCCTGCAGGTATCTTTTTGGTTTTTACTTGCCGAAACCTTACCAACAGACAGACTTGACGAAATAGAGCTTGTCAAGCCTACTGAAATAAACTGTGGTTACATTTTGATTTCAGTTTTTGCAACGTTATTGTGTATGGAAATTGTTTTGTGACTGAAAACCTAATTAGGAAGTTTCGTCATATTTTATATTATAAACATTACTACTTAATTTTAGAGGGTACCTTTTCATAGTCAAGTACTATACACTCAACGTCAGATGCAGAGATTACAGGATTGCACTGGTTAAAAAGTTTTATAGGTTAAACATGATTTTACCCAATTATAAAAAATAATCAATAACTGTATCAAGTAAGTAAGTAAGTAGCAGCCCTTTAACGTCCCACTGCTGGGCACAGGCCTCCTCACTCCGAGGAGCGAGGGTTTTTAGAGCGTAGACTCACCACGCTGCTCCACTGCGGATTGGCAGGTATAGTACACAGNACCAATGAGGCAGTAACTGTATCAAATCCTTCTATTATTTTCAACTTTTATTAAAACGGTCTTATATATTTTACAGTTATCTCTGGCGTATATCATTAAAATATTTGTATATTAATGTATTGTTTATACATTACTTCCATGTAACGATTATTCATTAATCATAGTTGCAGGTCAATACCTGTAGCTTTGATTTATGAAAAGTAGCAATAATTGATGTTGTATTGGTATTTCAGTAAAAATATTTAAGCAAGTACAATACATTACAAAACTCTTTATTGTACACCCAATACATACAAAAAAAATACAGTTAAGATATAATCATATACATTATGGAGTACACAGTTAAGATATAATTGGTGGCCTTATCGCTGAAATAGCAATCTCTTCCAGGCGACCAAAAATGCTTAGAAGGACACAGAAAAAAGAAGAGAACGGGGTACTATATCCATTTACAACTTGGACAAGAAGTAGTATTTTATCATTTTTTATATAAATTATGGAACTGAGCATATTTTATATTGATCGGCAGTGAATTCCAAAGACGAGCAGCTAAAACTGAGAAAGATTTTGAAAAAAGAAGAAGTACAGTGAGAAGGAATTGTTTTATATTTAGTTTTCCTGCGAACGGAGTTCGAAACTCGGAACGTCAAGAAAGTTAAAGTGTTCCCTCAGATATACAGGCGCTTTTGAATCAAACAGCACACAGTAGAGAAGAGAAAGAAGACGAGTATTCCGGCAAAGACGACTTGGGAGCCACTTGAGTTTGTTGCGGAAGTCTGAAATATGATCATATTTGCGGATACCAAATATGAGTCTTATACATAAACTTTGAAGTCTCTCAAGCTTATTTACTTAATAAACACAGTGGATTTAAATCGTCAATATCCACGCAAATAATATTATAAATAAAAATTACGTTTAACTGAAAATATCTACTAATAAGAAAATTTGTATAACTTATATATATACAATATAAATTATTAGATAACATCATTATGAATATAATGTTTTCTAAAAGGAAGAAAAGTAAGTTAGAAAACTTTATTGAGAGCACTGTGTGAGATAAAAGTTATACACAAGTAAACATACTAATCGTTTAAATAATAAAATTGATTTATTAATTAAATTTTAAGCGTTTTTACTTTTCAACGCTGCGAAATCTCCGTGATTACTTTCAACAGAAAAAAAACCTTGTTCAATGACTGAAAGTGAAGATATTTTTACTTTAGCTTATTAATGAGATAAGATGCTTATTATTCATTTGAAAATACACATACAACAAGTTCTTAAATGTGTAAACACAGAGAACTGTCACTATTTTCACTGTTCTAACTATTACTCTTTGTGTTTACGAAATTTTCACCTACTAATGTATACTTATAACTCGTTACGACTATACTTTTCTAAATTTTTATGACTATACAGTGTTTGATCTAAACATACCGATTCCCTAAGGGGTCTGCAGGTGTCACGACATCAGGAAATCCTATTGGTTTTGAGCCGGCGAAGGAAGGCCGCTGTCCTGCTACCAGCCACGCAGACATCATCAAAACAAGGGTTTGTTTAAAAGCCATGATCTGTGAAGAAAAGCAGAACAACGCACATAAAACCTTATGTCCTTTATTAAATTGATTACTGTATAATTAGTTATGTAGCCTATTTAGTTGTGAAGGAGAGTATACAAACATACATAGCACCACGCCTCATTCCCATAGGGGTAGGCAGAGACATCGTCCTTCCACTTGCTACGATCCTTGCATATCTCCTTCTCTTCTTTCATTCTCATTAAACCTTTCACACAAGTTCGTCGGTTTAGAGAACTCTTGACTTGGCCCTTAATTGAAATGTCCCGGATTTGATCCAGGAATGTTCGCCTTGGCCTTCCCCTTCCAACTTTCGTATTCACTCTTGACTCATAAATCCTTCTTATCAGTCTTCTTTCATTCATTCTCTCTACATGTCCAAACCATCTAAGCATAACTTTCTCAGTTTTAGTCACTACATCTTCTTTTATACCACAACGTTCTCTTATCACACCATTTCTTACTCTGTCACTCAGTTTTAATCCACACATACTTCTCTACATTCTCATATCTACCGAATTTATATTACTTTTGTGATTCTTCTGCCATACCCAACTTTCACTACCATACATAAGTGTTGGCACCAACACTCCTGCATGCACAGCCAGTCTAATCCTTTGAGACACCACCTGGCTATTCATAAAGGCGCGCAGGGCACCATTTACCATATTCCCTGTATTCACTCTCCTTTCAATACCACTTTCACATGTTCCATCTTTTGTAAATTTAGATCCCAAGTATACAAATTCTTTCACCTCTGCCACTTGTTCCCCCTCTATCAAAATATTGTCATTCATCATAGATTCATTTCTTTCAAAAAGCATAACTTTGGTTTTGTTTACATTCACCTTCATTCCTTTCCCTTTCAAAGCTTTATTCATAATATTTACCATCTTCTGTAGCTCATTAGCACAATGACGCAAGTATTACTTGATCATCAGCATAAAGTAAACATTTGATGAGTAATTCATTCATTTTTAACCCATACACACTTTCTTTTAAATCGGTCAGTAGTGTATTTATGTATAATTTGTGTTAGTAATTAAGTACAATGGGGCTGAAAGATATAACAAAATACATATTTTATGAGGATATTGGTGTGGGATACAAATGTTACGTGGATAATGGTGCGGGCTATACATTTTATTAGGATATTGGTGCGGGTCGCAAATGTTATATGGATATTAGTGCGGACTACAAATATTATGGGAATATTGGCGCGGACTACAAATATTATGGGGATATTGGTACGGGCTACAAATATTACGAGGATATTTGAGCTGACTGCAAATGTTACGAGGTTATTTGTGTGGATCACAAATGTTAAGAGGATATTGGTGCAGGCTACAAATATTAAGAGGATACTGGTGCGGGCTGCACATTTTATAAGGATATTGGTGCGGGCTATAAATATTACGAGGATATTGGTGCGGGCCGCAAATGTTATATGGATATTCGTGTGGACTAACACATTATGGGAATATTGGCGCGGACTGCAAATATTATGGCGATATTTGTACGGGCTACAAATATTACGAGGATATTTGTGCTGACTACAAATGTTTCGGGGTTATTTGTGCAGACGGCAAATATTATGGGAATATTGGTGCGGGCTACACATTTCATATTTCATCATCATTATCATTAAAGATTTTTTTTGCTATGTATATGCCTGCAGGCCGCTCCATAGTGGCTTGTAAGCCGGTGGTTGCCGACCCTTGGTGTAGAAGGAGCACCGCTGTTGGAAGAGGTTTTCACAATTTTCAATGAAATCATCATCTATTTTATATTAGAAAAAATATAATAAAATTACTATTTGAAGAATTAAAAGTGCTGTTTAACGACTCGAGACTCGAACCTACTACACGAATGAGACAGTTGACGTATAGAAATACACAGACGCTATATGCCTATTGTTATTATAGTAAATACCCACTTGAAGGTCTTTATGTTTGTTTCATATTTTCCTGTTTAGTCATAACCGGTTAACTAAGCTTCGTTCGGGGTCGATGACGGTCTTTCCCATAAACAGGTAGTCTGCCACGCAAACTTCAAATTACTATTTTATTAAAGTTTATTTATATTTTGTACAAAAGGGGATTCTGTTCTGGTGAATACACTCGCACAATAAACGTGCGAAACGTCTTCGTCTTTTAGAAACCAAGGTTAATATCTTGCAGTTGTGGTATCGTAAATACGAAGTAAAAGAGGTAAGGTAAGCAGCAGCCTATTAACACCCCATTGCTGGGCACAGGCCTCCTATCCCATAGGTCCTAAGTAACATTCTGTAATGTTATTATTGAAGTAAATTAAACAAAAATAGGCAACAAGCTGTCCTCCACGATGTCATTCGTAGTTGTCTATCCCGTGGGAATATGGAGAAATCCAAACTTGTGTACCATCTTCCTAACAAAAGGTGTCGCCATCTTCAATATTAAAAATGTTTCCTTTTTTAATTAAAAGATGTTATTTCAAGTAAAATAACCCATTGTTAATTATTGCAGTAACTACTAAATTCAACGGAAAATCATTTAAGATTCTTTAAAATAATTACTTTGGTGGGAAATGATTGCCGTCTATTATTCTATGATTGCCTTATTAGTCTAGTGGTTAGGATATTTGACTACAGACATGAGGTCCCGGGTTCGAGTCCGGGGTCGGGCAAATTTAAAAGTAGATATTGAGGGTTCTATTAAGATTTTCTCAATATTTGACCGAAGTTCTGAAGTGAAGTTCCTGATCTCTCTCTGGTCGTGTCGGATTCCCGTCACATCGGACTATGAGAGTGAAGGAATAGATAGTGCACTTGTGTACTATGCCTGCCAACCCGCAGTGAAGCAGCGTGGTGGATCTATGCTCTAAAAACTCTCTCACCTATTCATGAGGAGGCCTGTGCCCATTGTGCAGTAGGACATTAATGGACTGCTACTTACCTTACTCTATGATTGTGTGTAATAAAAGTAACAGTTTTCATGAGTGTGGAATTAATTAAGAAATTCTTTTTGTTTTCAGGAGACTTGATTGTAGTCAGATAATATTATGCTTATGATAATAATTCAGTTTAGGTGAAATTTTAAGAAATTGCATTTTCTAAATTGTTTTGGTTCTAGGCTGGTGAGAGGCTTCGGTCGTGACTCCTCCTCGCCCTACTAAAATCGTGACGCCAATCATATAAATTGCCTTCCGGTACGATACTGTGTAGAAACAATAAGAGGCAAATTACCTACCTGGTCAGTGTGATTTCTGTTTAAACAGCATCATCACTTACCATCAAGTGAAATTACGAGTCAAGATAACTAAGTAAAAAGAAATCACGGTTCTTTTTTTACAATTAAAGACTGATTTAAAGTCGAGATAGATCAATAATCAAACCTAAAAGATAAATATTAAAACCAAGTAGTTTATATTATTAAATACGTCGACCTTTTGACATTCCATAACATCTACAAAGATAATTCACAGTATAAATACATAATAATCATTGTTTACATAACATTAAATAATCTATTTGAAAGATAGATTAATATAAGAAAATATATAAGTTCATTTATTTTATTTATTTATAAAAAAATACCTTAAATTGATAGGTTTTAAAACATTGTAGTTTCTTTAAGTTTAGGTGTTTATTATTGTACAATTTGAAACAGAAACCTTCTGTAAATAGTATATTAACAATATTATATTATCCGTTATATTTCAGTGATATTCAAAATATATTATTCAGTGATATTCTAACTTAGAAACATTAAGATTAAAAACTTAATAATAAAATATAATGAAAGGGATCTGTTACAATGAAATAATACAAAATGTATCCAAATATTAGAGAAAAATTCAAAGAAACATCAATTCTTACAATACCGTTTCAATATATATTAAATAACATTTTATATATCCGTTATAATATTCATTTATAAAGCAAAAAGAGCGAAATACACAAATTTAACACAAAAAATAAACACAAACTTGCAATGTTTAATTTTAGAGTGAAGATGGCTCAGAAATCATTTGTCGGGTTAAACATACGTTTTAAATAAGATACCCGAATCACTTTTACCGGTTTGCCCCCACAAATTTATAAGAAATATGTTAAAAAAATTCTATTACGAAAAGTATATTATAATATTGAAGATTATTTAAGTGACAAAGATTGGTGACTTGATTCCAGTTGCAAATGAAAGCTAAACACGTTGTAATTTACAAAAACTATATTAAAAGGAGTAACATTTGAGTTTCTTGCCAGTTTCATCTCAATGGAATGAACTTTCCGTACCTGTGGTAGATGTATTACTAACGAATAGATTACCGACGATTCAACAGTGCTTTTTGAGTATACTTGAATAAAGAATGGTTTGATTTTGAAATATATGACGATATACCAACATTATTAGGTAAGAAAAGTAAAATAATCGAGTTATATATTATTAAAGTTGAGAATTAACTTACCGATTCAGTTAAAACACTTCTAACTTCGCACAGTCATCACACGCAACTGGTTTGTCCGCTACAATTGTCTGTAATGCAAAAATACGCTGGCAATATAACGGTTTCCCCTGAGCTGATTGGACACCGATGACTTCACGTTTTCTTATATAAAACGGATTTGTTGAATTATAAACCAAACCTTATTAGATTAGCGATCAAAATCAAATATATATCATAATCTAACAGGTTTAGAAAAGCTTTATCTAACTGCGATTTGTTGAAATGGAGAAATGCTATATTTCTTAGAGACATTCAGTACAACTTTTTCTGTGACATCCAGACCCTTAAACTCGTAAAACTAGTATCTTAGAGGCCAAAGCCTTAAGTGTATTATGTGTAGAAAATATTATAGATATCAAGCGCACTTGACGGATTAATTTTTCAAACTTGTAAGTTTAACTTATATGTATTACAAGCCGACTCGGCGAACTTCGTTACGCCTTAGATTTGCGGAATGTTTCAACTTTAGTAAATGTACGTCAGAAATGAAACTTCGTTGGCCAAGCAATTTTGAAGTCTTGTTTATATTTATATAAATCGAAAACTTTAGATTTGCGCGACTTAGAGGGTGAGAAAATGGAAGATATGTTAGGAATTTAACGAATTTAATTGTCATTAAAATGTTAAAAGTGTCGAAAATTAATACTAATAATTTATTGAAATCTAAAATGACGAATTGTAAATAAAAGTGCCACGTGTTTTTTTGTCAATATTAGAATTTTACAAAAGAACACAGAATACAGAAATATTTTTATTTTAAATTTTATGAAAATTAAAAATGTAATATATATATATATATTCGTATTAGTATATATGTATAAGTATTTATATGTATGTATATATTTAAAGTAATATAAGTTTGCCTTTTAACCTATAAACACCGCCTACCTTCTGTCTCCTTTTTTTGACTGTCTCCCTATACGTTGGGTTGTCTGGAAGAAGATCGCTAAATAGCGTTAAGACCGCCCATTGTACACTAGAATTATTTTATGTTAAATCATGGTTTGTTTTGTGGTGTTCAATAAAATATACTATCCATCTATCTAAAAGTAGTATATTAAATTATTAAATGACGAGTGGCAAATTAAAATGCCATATTTTGTTTGTAAATATTAAAACTAAAAATGCTGCACATCTTCGTGACGCTAATTTTACTAATGCGCCTAAAGAAGTTTCACTTCAAAAATAAAATTAATTTCATTTGATTTCAGAACGACAGGACGAACATCAAACGTTTGATATTCAAAAGCTTCACTTTTAAAAAGCGTCAACTTTAAATTATATTTGATTTCTGAACGATTTTTAAATTCAATTGATTTCTAAACAACAGGACTAACAATTAATGTTTGAATAGTAGGAATCATTTCTTAGGGAAAGGGTAATTGTTGTTTTTACTATATTCCATTTTTACTCACATATTAAACCTTACACAAATAATTCAAAATTAGCCAAATTAGTTCAAATTCATTTTTATATAATTAGGTAGGCAGTGCTGGAAATTGTATCCACGATCTCTGCAAGCAAGGCGAGAGTACGTTATGGGAGAGATTACAATATTATAAGGGAGGCTACCAGAATTTTTTATTTTTATAAATAATTATCTACAGACATAAGAAATACATTGTAAATGACATTACGTCAAGCTACACCGAAGCGTGATAGGTTAGCTATGTCATTAAGTAAATTGTAAGCCTAGTTTTAAGCTTTCAAATAGCACCTAGAATTTTCCTTTGTACACATTATCGCTTACGTTGACGTTCCAACAAGCGAGTTTCATGAATAATGGTCTAGAATCACGAAACACTGGCAAAATATTAGGCATAACTTATTGATTAGTGAAAGGTCGAAAGGCGGAACTGTCCATTCGTATATTTGTATCATTACTAATCTACACTAATCTTATAAAGAGGAAAGATTTGTACTTTTGTATGTAACGAAATAACTCAAAAAGTACTGGACCGATTTTAATAATCCTTTTTTCATTAGAAAGCTACATTATCACTGAGTAACATAGGCTATATATAGTACTTTTTTTTTTTGACGCTGGGAAATGCATTTACGCACCCCGACTGTGGGGTCGTAAATGCAGATATTCTACAGGGGGAGGAGTTGCATGAACCTCCGCCTCCTGTTTCCTACTCCCCTTCGTCTGGGCCGGAGTGTCTCAGCGGCATTCACCCTCTCCCTTTGTCGTGCCTCCTTAAGCGAGATGACAGTCTCGCAAAAGGAGGCAACCGCTCTCCAGGCCTGCTCACTGATGAGCATTACATCTATAATATTAGCCAGTGAGAGGTTTGTGCCGATCAGCGACGTCAAAATGAGTCGCTGAGAACCCCAGGCGGGACATTCTGCCACCGTGTGGTAAGCTGTATCTAACGAGGCACCACACTCGTAACAGCTGGCCGACGGCTCACAGCCAACAGTTTGATACAGGTATTTACCGAAGCAACCATGACTGGTAAGCACCTGTACCAACCTGTAGGAGAGCGATCCGTGCTCTCTGCCCAGCCACTTATCCAGATGAGGGCGGATCGCCTCTACTATAGCCATGCCCGCCGTTGGGGACCCGAGATCCTCCTGCCACCTTTGGGTCAAAGCTCTGTCAGCTAGAACCCTGACCCTTCTTAATTCATCAGCGTCTGGTAATTCCCCTCTGGTTCTCGCGGCTACTCTGCACTGGTAAGCAGTCGTGAGAACTTCCGCCCTGAGCTCCCATGGGGGATCACCTGCCAGGAGTGTGGCTACCGTCCAAGATACTGTACGGTACCCCCGTATAGCTCTAATCGCTATTACCCTCTGTGCCCGCCGTAACAGGGTTTTATTTGATGCGGTTAGGGCGTTGATCCATACGGGTGCGCCATACAGTGCCATACTGGCGCTATATATAGTACTAGATTACTATAGAAATCTTTAGAAATTCCTATTAAAACCAACCGAAGGTGTAAAAAAATTAATATCTACCATAAAATGTCTTTCATGGCATACGCCGTGAAGAGTATTAATGATAGGACAGAAAAATGTTTGACAATATTATAGAATATATCAATATCAAAAAAATTCACGAGACCATATGTCTAACTACTGTAGTTACGTCACTATAACTACTTTTTTACATTTAACAAATTGATAGAAATGCCCATCAAAATCATACCATGTTCTCCATACCATTTATAAATTTTTATCTAAATAAATAATTTAATATTCAAGACTGTCTTAATACCTGATGATTACTTTTTGAAGTTTTGAAATCGGATATTCCATTCAAAAGATATCATGAAATTAATATAAAAATACATGCCGGCGGCGGCCGCCACGCAGCGCATCGAGTAACTAACTTGACGAGAGAGGGGTAGTGCGGGAGAAGGGAGTGCACCAAACATTTGTCAATATATGGCCGTTTTAATTATCATGCTTATAACTTAAATATCTGTACCTATTTATGTCTACCCGTGCGAAGACGGGACGGGCCTCTAGTAAATAATATTACATTACATGTTTGTGATGTTGATAGATTTTTGTACATCTGTTTGTTGCTGTTAGTCTTTGAAATAGACTGTAATTGTTATAAAAAAACTTCTACGGGGAATTGAATACGAGACCTATACTGACGTTTGTTGGAGTAAAATTTATCAATAGAAAAGCTTGAATAACACGAAATGTAAGTAACTTTAATGACAGAAATATGGACTTTATATAACAAATTTTGTAAATACTTCTGTTCACTAAAATAACCGCTTTGTAGCACGTTTCATTAAAATACTTTCGGCAAATACTTTAAGAATATTCAATGGCTATGAAAATTTGTTAGCTAGCTTAAATAACTTGTTTATAGTACAAGTAATGTAAGCTACAAAAAATACTTTAAATAGAAAACACGGTCAGACACTTTTCATTTAAAAACCAGACTGAAAGAGGTAAAAAGCTCTGTAATAATTAATTTTTCCCATAGATGTTGTTGCTGTCTGCGGTTTAACAAATGAAACATTTTTAATATACAAAGTTATGCAAAGGAATTCTCAGAGCGCTTGCTTGAAGCTTTAAATAACATCTTGCGTTGATTTTTTAAAATTTTCATGTCTTTATAAGGGTAAAGAAAACTATTTCATATTTTTTTCAAGTTTATTAGAAGGGATCGTATGTAGATAAATATTGATCTTTTAGTATGATTCAAATTCGAATACAACTTTTTAGTAAATAAATTGCGCCTCTATTAAATAGACTATACAAAAATAACGATCGAAATTTTTACAGATCACTTATCAAAAATTTTCATGAAAAAATAATTAAAAGCAAATGCAAAGCCAATAGATTTAAAATAATTCTTCTTGTTAATACTGAATCCGTGCCGGAATCTTCTTGAACTTCTTTACAACATTTTGTTCCTATTTCTAGAACTTTGGGATAGAAATCTGTCCAGAATTCAAAGGCTTTATAGTTTACTGTTTCTGGTGTACTCATTGTAAAATTCTGTCTATCAATTATAAAGAATCCCGGTCTTTCGATTTCAAAAGTATCCCATTGAATTATTAGACCCGAATTTGTCGGATTTGAGTGCCATGCAAAATTGGTCCACATTTTCATGATGATTTCAGAGATACTCTTGTCTCTGTAATCCCATTTGTTAAAATCTTCTGGTAGTGGTAAATAAGGCAACCCAAATGTAAAAATTAAATCGAAATTATGTGGCACTGCGATCCAATCTGGTATACCTTCATTGGCAATATCTGAAAACGGCTTCAAATCAAATCTATAAAGATAAACGGGTGCGTGTTTGCTAATATATTTTGCTAATTGGTAAGTTGTGGCCCCATAAACTTTATCAGTATAAAAGTCCAAAAATTGTTTTCTTAAAATTGTTTCGTTAGTCGTTGGTGGTATTGGTTTATAGAAAAATGCAACTGCATCTTGTATGTGATGTTGGTTTGTAAAACACGAACTATTGTCAACAGTTATATCGGATAGAATGACTTCCTCCCGCATGACATCAAATTCTTTTTGACTAATACCAGAATCTTCTCCTTTATCCAATAGAAGTCCATCTTCCATATTTGTATATCCTGTCAAAACTGGAACAGGACTAAATATTTCATCCATAAACAATCTACTCGGTTGGTCTGATATAAATGGTTGTGTTACATTACTGAAACCGCTATCAACAATAGGCTTCCATGACGCTAATGGTTCTCCGATATCCAATAATGCTTGATAATTTACTCTTCTCATACAATCTATTAACTGAAATGTCGGTCTCCTAAAACAACTGAATGCACTAGCTACTTTGTCTACAGTAATGATTTCCTTTCTAGCAATATTAACTGTATCCGGTGATAATACATTACCGCTCATAGCTATCGCTTTGTGAAAAAGTCCTGATGAATGTGGTGAAATCAAATGGAGTCCAACACTTACTGCGCCTGCGTCATGTCCGAATAAACATACGTTTTCGGGGTCACCTCCAAAACTTTCGATATTATTTTTGACCCAATATAATGCTGCTACTTGGTCTAACAAGCCAAAGTTCCCCGGGGCTTCGTTATCCAAAGTTGAGAAAAAGCCAAATATATTTAAACGGTAGGCGACTGACACAAATATTATCTGGAAAAAGAATGAATTTTTCATTATGAACTCATATTTATCTCAAATAAAATTAGCATAGCGTTTTGCGTCTATTTGGCTTAAATAAAGGTTCGAGTGGGTTATAAACGTTTCAAAGGCATTAAGTAAATTGTTAAATTTTGCATACCTTTTGCTTAAGTACTAGTTGGAAAGGGTTTATATTGTTAGGGCTGCCACGCACAAAATCCCCACCGTGGATCCAAACCATTGTTGGATAGCCTTCCACCTGTAGATCTGAAACAATTATGTTAATGTTAACTATTTATTACATGAGTTAAATTAGTATTGCCTTATAAATTCTTGACAAGTAAAATGGCTTATATCACTTAAAATTGTGCTAAATGTTTACTGTAATCTAGTTTTATTTAAATTATTCGAGCTTTGCTCAAAATCGCTTAAGAATAGAAATTGTTTAGTACGATTGAAAGCTTGGGTGTCGTTATACGTATATATTTATATATAAAATTACCTAAAAATTGTATATATGATTGAGTTTCTACTGAACAGTGGGATTCTGATAATATTCATTGTAATATCAGCTGAAGATTCGATATAATAACTGATTAATTTTCTCATTTTTCCACGATATATAGAATTACGTGAGTAAGACCGTCAGAATCAGGTTTTATATAAGTTATGTCCTTGCTGGGTTGTCGCATTAATTAGAGAGGTCACAGGTTCGATTCTCGAGATACAATTTTAAGTTTCATACGCAATAAAAAATGTTAAACCATAAATGTATAAAAAGATACTAGTACATAAAACGTGCCGGGTAGTCACACCAAGTCGTTAATTAAAGATTGAATAAATGTTTGATCTTAAAAGCTTTCTTACTCTAAAATATTTTACGTTGATTTATTTTTACTTAATGTACGGGAGTCTTTAATGATTTATTAGTATACTCTTATAAATTCTTCTTTTAGAATATTTAATTATTACATTATGCTTATTTATGAGGTTAGCGTTTTGTAATATTGTAAAATTTGTTTACCCTTTCCAACACATACGGCGTGTGTATTTAAAGAGTACTGTAATATAATAATAATTTTTGCATTCTCTAATGATTTAATTCTTGTATTCATATAAATAATGAAAAATTGCATTAATATGAGTTTATAGACCTCCTACAGGTGATTTCTGTATATGAATATCCAATAGAAGATGTTTAGTTAAAAAAAAGTAATAGTTTGCGGCGATTTTAATGTAGACTTATTGAACAGCTCACCAAATAGTATTAGATTACACAATCTGCTTAAAGCTTTTGATTTAACAAATTTGTTTTAAGAACCTACAAGAGTAACAAGCAGTTCAGCTACATGTATTGATAATGTCTTTTGTATTTGTCAAATAATGGGGAAATCAGTAATTAACAAAGTTAACGTCTGACTACTCTAGTCTGATGATTAAAGTCCCGTAAGAATGTAAGGAAACCCATGCTTCTAATTCCAAATCAATTAGATAGATATTTTTAAATATTTCGTAATCGTTCTTTTATATATACACCAGTAGTTGCCGCAACGTAATGTGTGCAATTTCCAATCCTCTGGAGATATTAGAAAGTGGTTAACTTTCTGGTTTTTCTGACCAATAGGTTTACTGATCTCGTGATATGTGTGATCATTTTTCGGTCGTATAGATTAAATGTAGTGATATCCAAAAAAGAAATAAAATTGTACATAACAATTAAATCAACTTTTTTCATAATGACATGAGAACTATACGAGAAAATACTGAACTCCTTAACCGATATTATAAAAGTCTTGGATTGGATGATATTTACACATATAACTTCCATTCATTGTACAGTTAAAAGGGCGTGGGTACAAAATATACATGTCAGAAGTGAAACTTCTTTGGCAAACAAATTTTTAAGTCTTGATCATATTTATACAAATCTAAAACTTTAGATTTCCGAGACTTAGAGAGAGGAGAAAAAGGAAGATATGTTAGGAATTTAATGAAGCTAATTCGTCGTCTCCTTCGTCGTCGCTTCAACCGATGGACGTCCACTGCTGGACATAGGTCTCACGTAATGATGTCCACAAGGCCCGATATTGCGCCGCCTGGCTCCAGCGGCTACCAGCGACCCTCTTTACGTCGTTGGTCTACCTTGTGGGGGGTCTACCTACACTGCGCCGCCCGGTGCGGGGTTGCCATTCCAACACCTTCGGGCCCCAACGTCCATCGGTCCGTCGGACTATGTGCCCCGCCCATTGCCACTTCAGGTTCGCGATTCGTAGGGCTATGTCGGTGACTTTGGTTCTGCTACGGATCTCCTCATTTCTGATTTGATCACGTAGAGAAATTCCGAGCATAGCCGTCTCCATCGCACGCTGAGCAACTCTGAGCTTTCATATGAGGCCTATAGTCAGCGACCACGTTTCGCAACCGTAGGTCATGACAGGCAACACGCACTGTTCGAAGAGCTTTGTCTTCAAGCACTGAGGAGTATCGGACGAAAATATCTGGCGTAGTTTCCCGAACGCTGCCCAACCGAGTTGGATTCGGCGGTTGACCTCTTTCTCGAAATTGGACCTACCTAGCTGGACAATGTGTCCCAGGTATGTATATTCGTCTACAATTTCGAGTGCTGATTTCTCAACGGTGACTGGGTGGAGCGGAAAATCGATATTGGACATAACTTTCGTCTTATCCATGTTCATTTTTAGGCCCACCTGTTGAGAAGCTTTGCTGTCATCGAACATTGCATTGAGATATTCCAGAGCCTCTGCCATAATGACCACGTCATCGGCAAACCGTAGATGAGTGGATGTACTCGCCATTGATGTTGAAAATTAAAACAAATAATTTATTGAAATCTCAAATGACGAATTGTAAACAAAAATGCCACGTGTTTTTAGTCAATATTAAGAATTTTTATATATATTAAATATTGTTTCAAATTTAGAGAAGAAAATTTATGACATGTTTTTATTTTATATTTTATGAAAAATTGTATATTAAATTATTAAATGACGAGTGGCAAATAAGAATGCCACATGTTATTTTTAAATATTAAACTACCTAACCTTCAAACGAATTAGCATAAAAAACGCTGCACTCCTACGTGACGCTAATCACGTTAATCATAATTCGTAAAAAATTTACCCGCATGCGCCTGAAGAAGGTTTAATAATATACGAGTACTTTCTACATTCCACTAACAATAAATATTCTTTTACTGACAGTTGTGTGATTGACTGTAATCTCCTCTGATTGTGTGATGATACAGTCATTTACGTCTTATGGTTTTACACAGTATCGTAGCGGAGAGCCATTCCACGAGTTTCCTAAGTTTATTCCTATGTTTACTTGTCTACGATATAACGTCTGCTGTTTATATTAGAATCATTAAGGTCAAGTCCTTAGATTAAGTTTGTGTTAGCGAACTCCAAGTAACAAGCATATTAGCACGGAATACATGCATTAAAGTTGGACATTTATTCACAATCATGTACTGTTGGTAATAAAGCTTAGTTGACAATTGAGGTCAGCTTTATTGGGTCGTGTTGTTGTTATAGTCTAAGTCGAAACTACGCGAGATTTACTTTGATTTAGTGCTTTCAAAGTTCTGACCGTGTTCAGTTTAAATTATCTATTCTCTATGGATAATATGGTAGAAAAAGTCTTATAACAACCCTACTAACATTTTGGTAAAATATATATGAAGCACGCATATGACATTCTGAGAAAATTTTGATGTTTTTTCTTTGTTGATGATATCACCCCATTATTTATATAGCTGTTAAAATATGATGCAAAAAGTAGTGCTGAAAAAATAAAGTAAGTAGCAGTCTGTAATGTAAGAGCGTAATAGTATATCCCAGCGCAAAAAAAAAGGCGCAGACGGCTTGAAGTGCCCTCGGAGGCAAGGGAGTGGAGCACACCGAAAACTTCTCAACTTAATAGAAATCACAATATCGATTTTTGAATTCGCCTGACCCCGGATTCGAGTTCAGACCTTCATGTCTGTAGCCAAACATGCTAACCTAGACCAATAAGGCTAATGAGTACAGTAATAAATATAAATCTTTACAACACTGTCTTACAAAATTAGGCCTACTGGCCTCTATCTATGTATAAAAGTAAGTAGCAGCCCATTAACAACCCACTACTGGGCACAGCCCGCCACACTCATAGAACAAACTATATATGTAAACCTTCCTTAAGAATCTCTATATCCACTGGTTATTGTGAATAGATAGATAGACGCGGTGAAAGAGTTTGTTTTATAATATGTAAGAATATAGATTGGATATTCCTATACATTACTATTACTATTACTGTTTGCTGTAAACAATCCGATATTTGGCAACATTGATACAAGGATATGATAAAGTGTTGGGCCATATAGAGGTTGTGGACCTCGTAATAAATTATACGATTGTATGGAGGTAAATAACCTCGCAATAATGTATAAGATTACTGTGAGATTATTTGTCACATTGCCAAATTCCATTCATGCCATTCAAATGTAATACCACCAGGAATCAAATCAAATAAAATATAAATAAATGAATAAGTTTCTCCTAGCACTTTTGGCTTGTCAGTTAGTAATTTCCTCATGTTATTTTTGGAATTGAATTAGACTAAGTCGTCACGCACGGCTATGTAACGGTCGTACAAATAAAATCGGCTCTCACCTCAAGCTCCGTCGTTAAAAGAAGTTTTAATCAACGTGCTATATTCTAATTAACTGTTTAATATAACATTATTGACAAGAATTTATAAGAAAGTACACATGTCAGAAGTTAAACTTCATTGGCAAACTAATATTTAAGTCTTGTTTATATTTATACAAACTTTAGATTTAGGAGAGGGAGGTTAAAAGGAAGATATGTTAGGAATTTAATAAATTAATTTTGTCATTAAAATATTAAAAAAGATGAAAAATATGTGCTTCTTTGTGTGGTCTCAAGTGCACTCCGGCTTTTTGAAGTGAAACTTCTTTAGGTGCACGAGGGTAAATAATAAAATAAAAAGTGACTTTTACGGATAAAACAGGTGATTAGCGTCATGAAGATGTGCAGCATTTTATATGCAAATTAGTTTGAAGGTTAAGTAGTTTTGATATTTACAAATAATATGTGACATTTTCATTTGCCACTCGTCATTTAATAATGTAAGATACTATAAATTTAACATTTTAATGACAATAAATTCCTAACGTATCTTCCTTTATTCCCCTCCCTCTAAGTTTCGGAAATCTAAAGTTTTAGATTTGTATAAATATAAACAAGACTAAAAAATTAGTTTCCCAAAGAAGTTTTATTTCTGACATGTGTATTTCGCAAGCACGCACTTTTAATTTATTTTTTAACAATACACGATTTTATTTCGCTTTCAACAAATATGTTAACCATCAAAAGAATTTTCTATATTAATTTCCTTTTGATAAAATATACAAACACTGTTAATTAAATTCATTAAGTTTATTCAGGCAAGAACGATGTGTTACATTTTCTTCGTGTTTTGTTATACGTTACATGATTGATCGTTGCGTATATTTTATGTGGGACCGTGTTGGGGAAATAAAGTAATTAATATATGGTAAAAGCGAAGAAGGCCTATTATTTTAACTACAAAAACATGGAGAGTTATAGACAGAAAAAGCTGTACAAAATTGTGCCGCCTCTTCTTAAATCTCTGATATTCTAAGATATACATTTTAATGAAATGCTGTTAATTTTATATTACATGAAATATATAGTGTGTGCAATTAATTTAATTGGATAGGAAATGTGTACTGTATGAATGTATTCTATAAAATAACTTGGTAAGTAACACATTTTTCTGTAATATGTAAAAGATAAAACTGGTTATTGTTGTATATTTAATATAAGTTTGTACCATTGTACCCGCAACGTAGGTAGACACATAATAAAAGGATAAAGTCAGTCATGTTGAAGCAACAACGCGTTTCATTACATGGTGGCAGCGGTACTTTCATCAAAAATATTTCTTAATACTTGTGGATTATTTCTCTAATTTCATAGAAGTCGCTCCCATACCTAATACAGGTTCTAGGGCTGTAATATTGGCAATGAAAGACCAGTTTGCGAGGCACGGTATACCGTGCGAATTACTAACTGACAATGGCCCTGCATATCGTTCTAGGGAATTTAAGTTGTTTAGTTCGGAATGGTATTTTAGGCATACGACCACTTCGCCTAATTATGCCCAATCTAACGGGCGAAGTGGTCGGGCCAATTCAAAAATCAATATTGAGTTTTCTATTAATATTTTCTCAATATTTGCTCGAAGTTGGAAAGTTGTCGGTGTGATTCATCCCTGTGCTTAGGACAGCACGTTAATCCGCCGGTCCTGTGCCTGATCTCTCTCCGGTCGTGTCGGATTCCCGTCACATCGGATTATGAGAGTGAAGGAATAGAGAGTGCACTTGTGTTCTATGCCTGCCAATCTGCAGTGGAGCAGTGTGGTGGGCTATGCTCTTAAAACTCTGTCTCATGCGAGTGGGAAGGCCTGTGCCCAGCTACGGGACGTTAATGGGCTGATCCTTACTTTTAGTGTGCTCCTAGCATTAAAAGGTAGATTATCCCTTACCAGTTTAGCGGACATTACTTAAATTGTATCATCACTTACCATTAGGTTTTCCCGTCAAGCATTTAGCAATTAAAAAACTTTTAACGATCTACAAGTATAAATTAATGTAAAATTTCAAAGTAAATATCAGTGTATACATATTTAATGACTAATGAAATTGGGTCCTGTAAACCGAACTTTAAGAATATTTTAATCCGCTCGATTTGATACTCTTTGAGGTTCAAATTGATTTCTTAAACAGTTTGTAAATGCGGGAAAACTTTTTGAGTGAAGAGTAAATCGACTTTACATTATGGGGATTTTTTTACTAAATTGCAATTGAAACGAAATGTATTATATTTCTTTGATTATTTCTTAATACTGATACATAAATTCGCTCTCAATATTGTTGAAGATTTTATACATACGTACATAGCATCATACCGAATTCCCATAGGATCAGGCAGACACCACGTCCTTCCACTTGCCACAATCCTTGCATATATTCTTCGCTTCTATCATTCTCATTAAACCTTTCATACAAGTTCGTCGGCTTAGTGTACCTGGTCCTTGTTTAAAATCCTGGATTTAGTCAAGGAACGTTCGCCTTGGTCTTCCCCTTCCAACTTTCGCATTCACGCTTGACTCATAAATCCTTTTTGTAACTCAATTTAATCGAAAAATGCATATAAATAGCATGGCAGTCAATTTTATGGTAATGTTATTTGTTAAATATATTTTAAAATCCATACATTTAAATAGGACAGTGAATCCGTGTAAATATATCAACAAAACTTCATTTTAGATTAATAAAATTATAAATAATTAACAATAACTAATAAAAATGGCCAAAAACATGACAACAACCAATAAATTTCTTTTTTTTTCAGAAAGCAGACCTCATATTCAGTGATATGTTGGTTTTTAAAAGGAAAATCAATAGTGAAAGGGAAATTTTACACATATTCAAATATACTTCATAGCTGAAATAAAAAAAAAATCGCTGATTTCATTTTAGTAAAAATATTTGATGTAAAATGATTTTACATTATGTTTTCAGTTAGTATGTTGCCGTAAGCGAATATAAATTGTTAGGTGTACCAAATTACCTAAGTTCCAAGCCAAATCGCACGAACGAATATTCATATTTTTGTGCCTGTATATGCGGAATTCTCGTATGAAATGTCTCAGCATTAAAGCTACAGTTTTTGTTTAAATAATTGACAGCTTTGCACGATTTAAACAAAACTAATATAAAGAGGAAACGTTTTTGTATGAAAGTATGTGTGTTTGTTTGTAATGTTTTCACACAAAAACTACTAGATCGATTTCAAAAATGTTTTCACCATTAGAAAGTTGCATTTTCACTGAACGACATAGGCTATATTACATTCTCAAAAAATAGGGATCTCTAAGAAAAATACATTAATGTAACGCAAGGTGTGAAAGTATTGGTCACAAAAATCTCACATCACAAGCGCTGAGGAAACTATACGTGATAGAACAGAAAAATGTTCTACAGTATTATAGAATATATTAATATCTACGAAAAAGTCCGCGATACCATATGTCCAACTACAGTAATTATGCCACTATGACCATATAACTATGTTGCTCATACCTGTATATTAAAATAATCTTTATCCTATTAACAACATAACCCAAGATGTAAAAATATTTGCCCACAAAAAATCTGTCATCGAGTGCGCTGGGGAAACTCTTGATGATACAACAGAAACATGTTCAGCAATATTGTAGAAGGTATTGATATCTACAAAAAAGTTTAAGGTACTATATGTCCAACTACTGTGGTTATGCCACTATAACTATTTTTTACATTTTAAAAGTTAATAAAAGTGCCTACAATAATCAAACTATATTATCCATACCTCTTTATTAATTCTTATCTTATTAAAACATTTTATTAAAAACCGTTTCAATACCTGTAAAATAATTTTTAAATTACTTAAATCGGATATTCCATTCAAAAGATATAACGATTTTAAAAGTGTAAATCTAATAAAAATTTTAGCGACCCTTATAACTGGGCCTGTGACTGGTGAGTTAGTTCATGTTCCAAGGATATCAATAATATCCACTGATGTGCTTGTTCTGTTTTTATCTTTATCGAGCTACATATTACTGGAGCGATTTAAAAAGTTCTTTCATTACCCCCTTGAAATCAAGTATTTTTCAATACCAGTACAGCATTTTTAAATATAATTCTTTAAAAATCCGCAGTAAAGAAACTAGACCTCATATTTTTATATAGACCGTTTAACAACAAAATACACTGTCCCCAATTATGAAGCCACTTTAATTTAAATATTTCGCGTAAATGTCCGAGAAATCCTGTGCCTAGACTTTGTAATTTATATAATAAATGTGAAGATTTTTATTATCAATTGTTAGAGCCCTAAGTAGCATATAGGTTTTTGTAATTCTACATATATATAATTTGTAATTATTGTTCTATGTTCTGGGTGTTCTTTTATTTATAGCATGTATAAGCTAGCTGTAAGGTTTAGATAGATAGGTTAGATTTAAATTTCAAACATTTAATTTCTTAAGATTTACGTACAAAGTTTTGGTCATAAATTTATTAATTGTCGAATGATCCGCCAGGCGGAACATACTTTTCGCAAGCTGGCGGACGAACACCTCCACGGTGGGCGCCCTGGTATCACGAATTTCCCAGCAAAAAAGTATCCCAACGAATGTAAGTGCGTATATAATAATCTGGATGGAAGTAATTAAATTAAGTGAAATAAAACTTTTATGTTAACGAAAATAAATTTATAGCCCGACTTAGTAAACTATCTGTGCGTGGAATCGCGGGGTATTGCTGGTTTAAAATAAAACGAATAAAAAAATTTAAATCCCACGCTATTTTGAAGGAACTTCTTAAAGTTATCATATAGAAAGTAGGCTTTAAACCGATTAGGGCGGGAGTGGCCCTCTTCTGTGAGACGATCATCTCACTGAAGGAAGCCCACGAACGAGAGAGGGAGGTTGCAATGGATGCTCTCTCATATCGCCGGAGGAGGCGGGCTACAAGGCAGCGACTGTTAGCGTAAGTTCCTCAGTCGGATTCATCCGGGACACCAGGGATGAATGCGAAAGTTGAACCCTTGGTGCTTCATTCATGGATGAAGAGGGTTCCGCTGGGTTTTAGTGGGTATTGCGAAGCCTGCTTGTTCGCCGAGTCCCACACTCCACCCACATGGTCGGGGCCAGCGCGTAAAAGCATTTCCCAGCGAAAAAAAAAGCTTTCAATAGATGACGTTGTATTTATGTTTTTATAAATAACTGTATATAATAAAAGTATTTTCACTACGAATGATAATTCAGTAGATGATGTATAATTTTTTTGCAAAATAAATGTAATTAGAAAAAGCTTTATTAACACCCAGTCATCCACTAGATATTCAAAAGGTGTATTTGAACTTGATTGGATAAATAAAAAAAAATTAAAACTATTGAAAATACGAGGTGTGTTCAAAAAGTATTCGATCGAACTTGGCGCGCTTTTTTCGGTCTTGGTTCGTGCGGCAGCTTCCATTGAGATGATTGAGCTTTGGTTTCCACGTCATAACCATAAACCCACGATTCGTCACCAGTTATGACCCTCTGGAGCAAATTTGGGTCGTCGCGGACAGAGTTTAACATCTCATTAGCAATGTTCATGCGATGCTGTTTTTGGTCACAATTGAGCAATTTTGGTACGAATTTCGCGGCGACCCGTCTCATGCCCAAATCATTGATAAAAATCGAATGGCACGAGCCAATCGATATGTTTAGGTCCTCAGCAACTTCTCTAACGGTGATTCGACGATTGGCCAATACCATTTTCTCCACTTCATTAATTTTTTCGTCTGTTGTTGAAGTGCTCGGGCGTCCGGCACGCTCTTCGTCGTTCACATCTTCTCGGCCTTCTGAGAACATTTTGTACCACCGATAAACGTTGCTTCGGTCCAAGGTAGCTTCTCCGTATGCCACAGTCAACATTCGGAATGCATCCGCGCACTTAATTTCGTTTTTCACACAAAATTTGATACAGGTTCTTTGATCCATTTTTTTGAATAGGTAAAAATCGAAGACGATCCAAAACACGTGCAAGCAAAGCAGCTGTCAACAATTAAATGAACATTCAAAATGGCCGAGCTTGTCGGCATAAGTGAGAGACATGAGTACCAACATAACGCCACAAAAAATTCGAAATTCGAATATACGTAACCCGCGAAAATTCAAAATTCGCGATACTTTTTGAACACACCTCGTATATATGAACTAGTAGTAGGAATTGAAAAAGATTTTATTGTAAAACTTTTAGCCTTAATCGTTAATAGTATGCGAATAAATTACTTAATATTCGATTAACTGAAACGAATAAACAAATATTGATCATTATTAAATATATACAAAGAATGCTAATGTATTCGTAATTTATGCTTTTCACGTAAATCATTAAGTTAAATGAAGCGTATTTATTCCCTGTAAATTGCATTATTTGAAGCCAATAATCAAAATAATCTTTATTGTCTCCCTCGACGGCGTAGTAGGGCGAGTACTCGTTTCGGTATTCCTCAATTCGATTCTCGGCTGGTCAAAAATAAGAAATTGCATTTACTAATTTGTCTCCTCGCAATCTATCCAGAAAGCTGTGCTCTAATAAAAAGACCTCTTATCAACATAACAAGCTTGTATCTTAAACTGTATCATTATTTATCATCAGGCGTCATAAGTAACGTTCATGAAGTAGTAGAAGATTATATACATAATTTGGCTTCATAAACTTATAATATCAAGTTTCCAGGAGTCATTTGTAGGTAGCAGCCTATTAATGTCCCACTGCTGGGCCCAGTCTGGGACACTGGCTGTATACACACTGGCTAAACTCTAAATTCTCTCTCTCCTTTTGAAGACGGTTTTTAAAGTAAGAAAGAAAAAGACACACATTATTTAAAAGAGAGCAATAAAATTAAATAAAAACTATAAAACAAATTAAAAAATACAGAAAAGGTCTGTACACACCCACGCTGCTCTACTGCGGAATGGTACACAACTTATTGAGCTGGTGAAAACATCCTATAACTTTCTGTGCCCAGCAGTGTCACAAGCGTAGTTTCTTTTTTCGTGGAAATAGAGCCATCCGTAGTGAATGAGAGCCATCATTATAAAAAAAATAAAAAAGGGGTTGGGTGGTTTCAAAGTTTATAACGGGCATGAAACCATCGGAACCTTAAATTGTTCTTTAATATCATCTTACATTGGAACTAATCTGTTAAAAAACTCTATTAGACGATCTTAAAAATTAAACGTGCTTGCGTACAAAGTATACATATCAGAAGTGAAACTTCTTTGGCAAATTAATTTATCAGTCTTGTTTGTATTTATATAAACTTTAGATTTCCTAGACTTAGAGGGAGGGAAAAAAGAAGATATGTTAGGAATTTAATTGTCATTAAAATATTAAACGTGTCGAAAATTAATTCAAATAGTTTATTGAAATCTCAAATGACGAATTGTAAATAAAAGTTTCAAGTGTTTTCTGTCAATATTAGAAATTATTAATTAAATTTAGTTTTTGAACTTAAAATTTAGAAAAGAGAATTTATGATATATTTTTATGTATTAAATTAATAAATGACGTGTGACAAATTAAAATGCCACATGTTAATTGTAAATATTAATACTACCTAAACTTCAAACGAATTAGCATGAAAACGCTGCACTTCGTCGTGTCGTGCACTTAAGTCCCTAAAGAAATTTCACTTCAAAAATCTTTAAGTTGACAACAAAGTATGTTTGTAACTACAATAAAAAGATGGTAATACTCTAAATGGATGAAATTCAATGACCTTGTATAAACTCCCCTCTGTCCAGGATTTCCCGTAAAAAAATACCTTCGGTGAAAAGATAGCCTTTATGTTTTCTTTTGATCACTTCTCTTTTGATGTGTAATCGTGGACATTTATCAAATTGATCGTACCGACATCAAAAAGGGGTATATTTTTACGTACTATTTTATTATGACCGTTCATCGTTTCTTTTTTATTAACATACCTTTGATTCTGTTTATGAATAGTTTAGGTGTTTTTTAAGACAAAGATAAGATATCCATTTTTCTACGCCACAGAACATGTAAATATAAATAAACAGGAAAAACGGAAGGAAATTGAAACTGAAAGGTACTCTCATGTGGGATCAAATTTACATAACAAAGTGTAAAGAAACAATAACAATAAAGTTAACAAACTAACATAAAACCGAACTACCATCAAAAAATAATTTAGATAAAATGATAGTGTCAAAAAGTGTCTGACTAAAAATTTAAACAAACTTAGATTATCGAAAACGATAAATAAAACAGTAAGTAGAAGAAGTAAATACAGACAATATAAGAAAGTAGGAATTTTTTTACGTTCTTTTATTAAATCATCTAATGCGAATGAAGGAAAACTATTAATATTAATATTATAACCCACATTTTCTTTTCACTGGGAAATGGTTTTATGCACTGACCCCGACCGTATGTCAGGAGTTTGGGACTCAGCGAAGACGAAAGCCTCTCAATACCCACTAAAACCCAGCGAAACCCTTTTCATCCATTAACGAAGCACCAGGGATTCTACTTTCGCATTCACCCCTGGTGTCCCGGATGAATCTGACTGAGAATTCTCGAAGATGGAAAGACTTACGCTAACAGGCGCTGCCTTTTCTGAAGTAAATTTATATACACCTATTTTTTAGAAAAATGGAATAAAATTTATGTATTAAATATTAGGCCATATTCGAAGATAACATTTTTTTAACGCAATCCATTTTCTTTTTAATATCATTGCGTTTAAAATAACATCTCATTATGGAATATAACTATCTGTTAATGAAAATCTTGTTATTAATGGTGAGAAGAATGAAAAACCTGATAAGAAAACCTTACAGCAACCTCATCAACTATTTTAAATTCCTCAATATTATCCACTTCTGAACTTTGCTATACGCGAAGGTATACTCTACAAATTAAGGAACGAAAGAAACTGAAGAACTGTGATATCTCCTGATAAATAATGACACAGTCTAAGATGGAAGTGTGCTAACCACATAAGAGTTAATTTTCCTTCTATACTTTCTCAACAGCCTATTATCAGAACGAAAAGGTTTTGCTTGGCGTCACGTCTTTTGAGATAGGAAGGCAATTAAGCAAGGCCAAAGCGTCCCAGTCTAGTTCAACTTAGTAAATGTATTTTCCTAAATTTCCCCCATCAGGAATCGGACCCAGGATCCTGCTAGCGTAACGAGCCCTCGTACCATTGCGACAAGAAAACTATCCAATTTTATTACAGAAAACGTGAAACATTATGATAAATGACGTCACAGTGGGCAGCAAATTACGAATGCATATTGAAAACGACCTTAGCATAAAAAATACGCAATAAAAAATGTTCGCAGTCATCAATCAAATTATTCATAATAGCTTTTTTTCTATAAAAAGTGCGCCATAATCTGATTGTTCGTTATACAGTAGAAAGTAAATAAAGTTACTTCCCAGTATTTTCCTTAGCTTATGATTGAATGGAAATGTGATACGGGGTTTTGGAAGAATCTGATTGATCTTTTGTCTCAAAGGGAACACATTTCGTACCTTTGGCTTATTTCATAAAAAAAAATGATATCACTTAATAAGTTTAAATCTTTTATTAAAGGAAAATTAATTTAGATATCGATTTTGGAAGGACTTTCTCTATGCGTTGTATCCCCAACCGGGGTCGTGACCTCTCATGGTAATTGTCATTTTCGTGCAATGCTACATCGTCTTTTTATTTTGCGCGACAAGGACTGCATCCGAGATCTGGGTATTCAGAATGGTGCCGAGTTTGTCAGTCCAGCGCATAAGACTCCTCCCTCTTGGCCTTTCCCCCGATTTTCCCGGTTTTATGTTTTTGTAAGTTATACACCGAGATTACCTTCTGTGTGGCTAAAAATGTCGAGGGTTTTTCAAAGGCACGTGGATAAATGTATCGGTTGTTCCATGATGTTCAGTTCATCCAGTACCACATCTCAAAAACGTCTATGCGTTTTCTGTGTTTTGATTTGAGGGTTAATTTCGAAGGTTTATTTAATATTGTATTGTTATGATGATGGTAAAAAAAGATATAAAGGCGCATCCTCCTCTGATTGTGGCGTTACAATCTTGGGTTTTGTCTGCCATAACGTGGGTAGTCGGGCCAGAAGATCAACGTCGGGTATTTTAATAAAATATTCCACGATACAATTAGTTCCTTCTTCATTAATTTCACTATAATAAATCAACACTTTTAATTTTAGATAATTAACAAAGT
This sequence comes from Elymnias hypermnestra, assembly GCA_015832385.1. Classification (NCBI taxonomy): domain Eukaryota; kingdom Metazoa; phylum Arthropoda; class Insecta; order Lepidoptera; family Nymphalidae; genus Elymnias; species Elymnias hypermnestra. The sequence goes on along the minus strand of JACTOM010000562.1, from coordinate 227,138 downwards.
ATAACTAGATATAAAACATTTCACCAGAACACGTGGGCGCGTGCGCACTCTATGAAATCCGCACCAGTAATGGCCACCACCCCAGCGCTCGGTGTTATGTCAGCTGTCAACCTTAGAAATGTCAAGTCCGATTCGATTGTAAACCGATTACCAATCTGTGCGCCTTTATATATTTGACCTAGTTTGTCGTTCTTTAACATCATCAGTCGCAAATTGGAAATAATATATGGAAAAAAGTATATTTGACTAATCATAAGTTCTGTATTAGCTTACTTGAATAAAGATTTTTTCAACTTGAATTTTAAATAAGCCACTCACCAAATTTAATATGCAACTGTTATGTGAGTACAAGATATTTTCCCGGATATGGATAATTTTATAAGGCAACTCAATATAATACTAATAAAAATCAAATACAAAATATGAGGTTGATAGAATAAATTAAAAATAGGTTATCCTTTACAGTTCTGTTAGCAAAACTTTCGTCTCCAAGGTCGTATTTCTAGAAGAAAATTAGATGTTTCTAAAATAATACTTGATATTTGTTACCGTTAAATATATTTCCTTTTACTATTATATTTACTATACTATATATAAATACGTTTTAGTTATCAACACAAACTTAATAAATATAATTGATATAATTCCTTTACGTCAATATCTTTGTTTATATACGGTGGCTTTACAGTGTATTATTAAAAATATTTATTTTAATGGCCTTTGCATAAATCCATTCAATTTTGCTGAAATACATCTTAAACTGTAAGCATTTTTCATTGTAACACTGAGAACAAAGCACCAAGCGGTCAACATTATATCCCATTAAAGGGTCGCTAATGTCCACTCAAAGCATGACTGAAAAGCTCAGCAATTTTTAAGCGATCGGACAAAATTTCCGTACTATATTCCGGCATTGTTCTCATTCTGCGAATAAATTTTAAACATAACAAAGACCCAGACTAAAATACACATATCCGAAAGGTTCCTTCGATGCGCCTTCTCGTAAATTCCTTCAAATACCTGATGTAATACGAGTAGTTTGAATAAGGATATCATGTCAAAAGTATTGTAAACCTCAGATTTTTTATATAATTTAAACTGTAAACTAACACATGTGTCATCTGAAAACAAATGATTCTCCGACATCTGCAGATCCAAGTTTGAGATCAATGAGAACTTTGAGAGTGATTGGCATCTTAACTAGCATATCGCGAAAATCCATAGAACGCATTATCTATAAACAACTTATTGATTCTGGAATACAAAATATTTTTTTTGTTAATGAGTCCCTCAGTAAACTATGTGGTACTTTCGAAGCAATATAAATTTGCAAAGATACGTCAGTACTTAATAAAACAATATAAATACTCTTTGTCATCTTCATCCACAATTCAAAACATAGAAACTTTAATCTTTACCAAAAACCTATGCCTTTATATAGTGACTGTTTAGCTCCATAAACTAGAAAAATATTAGGTAAAGTGTTTGTCAGCTAAAGAAATACAAAACTAACATGTGAGTCATCAAGTCCGACTAATTGCCATCTAATTCCGGAGGGTCAGTTTGATATGTACGTGAAATAGGAACGGGGCGGATGGCAATGTAATCTGATGAAGGGAAACACGTGAATTTTTAAAAGTAGGCCGTGAGTCTACATACTTTCTGTTTTGGGGTGAAGGTTTCTTATCTATACGTCATTTTTATTTTATTCTATTCCAAATAATTTGGTTATTCTGGAATGATTTATATGGATTATTTTTTTATTGTACAAAATATATGATATAATACAATTAGTCATGATAACATTATATCTAAACTTAACATTAACATTGTTAAAAAAAAAGTAATTAAAATGCGCCATCAGAAGCAAATGGGTGGGTACCCATAAGGCTGGCAGCGTTACCTCTTTGGATAGGGATACTTATATGCTGTCCGAAGTACCACCCGGCCTTAGGGTCACGGGTGATATCAACTAAATGAGATGAAATTTCTTAAAAAAACTTTTAGCCTCAGGACCAAAGTCTCTAAACCAAAAGAAACAAATATGTATTCTAGAGCAAGGCTCTCATATTTTCGCCTCTTGGCGTTTTCAGCTAATGATGCCGCCGCCCCCGCTGATTTGGAGGTAGCGTCAATGTAAGATGGTGCAAGCATATCAACACATGTAGCATCCACCACACCATCGACCTTCCTTTTTTCTAAGGCATCAACGACATACCATCAGGTCTCTTACCATCATCATGTGCAATTCCATTCGGCTGGTGAATAGCCGGCACGTTAATGGTGATAAGGGTCCTTCTTATGATGTCGTTGATACCAGCGTGTCTCGGGAGACGACCAGCGCTTGATTGATTAAGTACTTTTAAATAAATAATTTGAGTGATGTAGTTAGTTATTTCATGTTAATTAGAATAGGGCAACCACAAATAATATTGTCTGAGCTCTCATTTCCCTTCGACTTTATTTTAGGGCTTCATAGTACTTTATTTATAGAAACCCCATTCCGCTCGCCACGTTTTATCTTTAGTGGATTTGGTTAACTTCATCTATATCTATATCTAATTGTCTAATACTTGTGTAACTAGATATTTCTAAATTCTGTCATAAAGAAAATTTCTGAACGCATCCATAACATTTTGATAACCAACAAAGTGATACTATTAAGCATTTTCAAAATTTAAATTAGTGATAATCAGAATATTGTGAACTCTGCCTAACTTATCTAATGATGAATATCAAAGATCATCATACACTGCGACTCTGTTTAAATTCCCACTATTAGTACACACACTTTTTATATATATTTTTATGCAAATTTTCAATCGTTATTAACGATTGAAATACTTTCTTATTCATCCATTCAAGTTCAAGTATATTCTTTTATATTTAAAGTTGACATTTTATGTCTATACAGTTCCAGTAGTAGTTGACTACTTTATTTAGATATAATGCTTGATTATTTTTTTAAAATCCATAGTTAAAGACATATTGCTCGTCGTTTAGACCTTCCTTCCAATTATTGTAATTGGGGTACTAACTTTACTCGATGCTAAGCTAAGATGTTAGTTAAAATGTTAGATATTCTATGAAGATAAGTAACAGTCCATTAATGTCCCTTTGCGGGGCACAGGCCTCCTCTCTCATACGACAGTCTCATCTCTTCTATGATGTAATCGTAACAATTATTTGGTATCGATTTCAACACGGGATACTAAATCGCATGTTGGCACGAGTTTTGGTGGCAACTAGCCACGATTTAAATGTGAGTCGAATAACATTAAAACTTATTATTCTTGGAAACTGGAATTTTTGTTGAGACAGCGAGGCGCATTGTTGTTGTTTATCCCTTACGCGTTCTATAAAAATCTAAACCAATGCCAAATGTTTTTGGGAAAATTATAAAAAAATATTTAAATTTTAAAATTATAAAAAAAGTTAAAAGCACGTGCGTACAAAGTACACATGTCAGAACTGAAACTTCTTTGGCAAACTAATTTTGAAATCTTGTTTATATTTATACAAATCTAAAACTTTATTTCCGAGACTTAGAGGGAGGGAAAAGGAAGTCATGTTAGGAATTTAATGAATTCAATTAAAAGGTTTTAATTAAAATATTAAAAGTGTCGAAAATTAAAAATGCCCGTTTTTTCTCAATATTAGAAATTAATACTTAAATTTTATTTTTTATTTTATGAAAAATAGTATAATAAACTATTAAATGACGAGTGGCAAATTAAAATGCCATTTATAATTCAAGCGAATTATCATAAAAACGCTGCACATCTACGTGACGCTAATCACGAGTTTCATCATCATCCGTAAAAAAATTATGCGCCTATGAAGTTTCACTTCAAAAATGAATTCTTGTATTGGGGAATCATAACATTGTTTGAAAATATAACATTGAGGCTAATCACATTGTTCGCTCCAATTATACGATTCCAAGAATTATAATTAATAAACGTGCTTCGGCTTATATTATTCCAATTTTCATAATTTCGGCTATTTAAAAGTTCATAATTTTGAATTAAAGGTTTCAGTTTACAAATTTTCAAATTGTTCTAATTTAGAAATAGCCTTTCAAATGAAAGCGTCCATACACACCAACTTTAAAAACAAAATAGTCAAAGTCACATAAATACAATACGTACCGTCTGGTACATAAACGTTGAGGTATAAACAATCTTCCGAGTACTCCTTTTTACGAGGCTCCTCCATCTGTGATTCCAGTAGATTTGTAAACAGTTCATCATGTTTACTTAAAGGATGCTGTATATCTTCTTTCTTAGGGTCATTCTGCATGCAATCTGGTGCGTAAATTGTTGCGTTTTTCAAACCCTCCCACGCAGGAAGATCAGTATATTCCGGTGGTGCAAACCGACGGAATTCGAGAGGTGGTTGTGCATAAGGTATTCCGACATAGGCCGCTATTCTTTTCGTTCGGAACCTTGTTATATACATGCCCGCGATAGTCCCTTGATTTGCCAAAGTTATCTGTTTTGGTTCCCTCGCTGATAAAACTGAAGTCATTAGTAATGAGATCACTATTGTATTAATCATTTCGATCTTTATCGTCAGGTCCACTTATCTCTTCACCTTTTACATTTATGGGATATTATTTGTGCCATTGATAAGATTCTTATTATATATTAGTTAGATGTTTGTTATTTGTATCACAGCAATTCACTGTTCAGGCGGTGGTTCAGTTTCGAAGGTGGTGCGTTACTGCTTCTCGTGTATAAGTTCGGCTCGTAAACAGTAGGGCTGTCCGTCGTTATAGCGACCAAGGAATTGCTTATTTGATCTAAAAAGGGTTTAGAAGTGGCGAGTTACTTTGGTACACCATAAAATATGTAAATGTATTAGTATGTATTTAATTTTGTAATCTCCTCTTTTTAATCTGGCCTTAATTGATTGCGTCGTAAACTATAGCTAAGTGAATATATTATCGAATTCCGCTATAAAATTTCTCACAATGAATTATTACTATTTATTAATCATGTGGGCAACCTGCTGTTTACATTTTGCTTTATTAATGCTGGTTTAGATGCTTCCTCCGCTTTTCTCTTCATAGTTGATATAGCTCCAGGAACTGTAGGCAAGAACCTCATTACACTTGATGTGAATAAATTTATTCTCCATGTAGCACTCGAATATGGCGTCTTAATCAGTATACAGTACAGCGAATGTATTAAATATGAAATTCACGGTCACACATGGACTAGATCACTATATATAATATTCGCGGCGAAAACTGACACGCGCCTTTCATGCGTAGGTGATTGTGACTGACGATCTGCGGACGAGAGCTTACGGGGAGAAGGCTACATTACTAAAGATTTTAAAGATATTCATTTGATAGAAATTATTGTAAATTAAATCAAAGCTTAGGCCATTGATTTAAAGTAAATTTTAATAAAATATAAGCATTAAATAGCACTAACTCTCACATCTATGTTATTTTAAAATGTTTTTTTTGCAATGCTTTAAGGTGCAATTCAATTTAAATTTAATTTTTTAAGTTTTTTTTAAATTAAATTGACTGCCTCATTGGTCTAGTGGTTAGCATGTTCAACTACAGACATAAGGTTCTGGGTTCGAGTCCCGGGTCGGGCCAATTCAAAAATCAATATTGAGTTTTCTATTAAGATTTCCTCAATATTTGCTCGAAGTTAGGAAGTTGGCGGTGTGATCCACCCCCGTGCTTCGGAGAGCACGTTAAGCCGTCGGTCCTGCGCCTGATCTCTCTCCGGTCAAGTCAAATTCAGAACAGAGAGTGCACTTGTGTACTATGCCTGGCAATCCGCAGTGGAGCAGGGCGGTAGGTCTATACTCTAAAAACCCTCGCTCCTCAGAGCGAGGAGGCCCGTGTCCAGCAGTGGGACGTTAATGGGCTGCTACTTACTATACTTAGTTTAAATTAATTTCTATCAAATAATTAAACTTTTTTACAAATCTGCTCGCTGTACAGGTTATAAAAACACATTTAACATTCAAGTTATATTATATTCAAGTAAATACATAAAAAATAACATTACGTTATTTACTCATAATAAAGTTGAAGTTATTTATCATCCCTTCTATTAGTTTACTGCTGGACGTAGTCTACGCAATTAGTACAAAATATATTTTAAAAAGGTAAGGAAATTTAGCAGCCTATTAACTTTCCACAGCTGGCTGGCTACAGGCGTCCACGTTCAGAGGAAAAAGGGTTATTAGAGCATTGACTTATGCAGCTCCATTGCAAGTTGACCAACAACACATACCCAGAATAACTTTCGGGATGTTGTCCTTTACTGACAAGTGAATTAAAGGATACACAGGCGATTTCTCTGAACATCGAATCACTATCTATTATCACTAGGCTATCTTGACTTCCCAAAATATAGTGCTCAACTAGAATCAGTGCCACTTCTGTTAGTTTAGCAATTCTACCTTAAGTTGGCAGTAAGCTTACGACGTGAACGGATCGCGTGACTGAAACCTAAGCATTGGAGTCATTGCATTCCGACTCCGGACTTTTTGTTACTTTCCATCTTCCCCTATATGGGTCAATGCGACTGAATTATTGATCTTTTGTTTGCCAATATTTAGTCTACATAGGTTCATTATTTATTCACAGACCAACAAATCCGGCCGGAATTTGCGGTGGCGCATTATTATTTGAATTACCCGCTTAATACATTAAATGTATCACCTCTTTTACACATTCGGGATATTACTTAGCTAATGCTGAAAAAGGTGCATCTTTTTTGTGCAATTAAATTATTACATAAATTTCAATTGATGATGTTTTTTATCTCTGTCTGTGTTGTTTCCCACTTTCTAAACCAATTTAATTTGTCATAATATACATTGTCTTTCCTAAAAATACTGTGCTAGTTAAAATTTTAACTAAAGTTTAAGTTGTGTTAATTTAATAGCCCCAAGGCGTATGAGCCCCAAAGTCAAGATTTTTCTAATAAGTTTTTATAGTATTCACATAAACGACAAGTAAAGATATGTTGCCTGTCTCTATTCAAATAAGACGACTATGTAGGCTTATGTATACAAGTTTATGGATATATATTTCTATATGTGTATATATTTACATCCTTATTTGTATGTATTTATATTTATCATATAAATTTCTTCACCGTTACATGTCACCACGCTCTACCCCTTTCACTTATCAGCAATCTCGCCAACCCGAAGGTTGCTTGGAAGAGATCGCATAATAGGCCACCTTACTGTACTGATCTTTTATGTATTTACTTTTTTTAATGTTATTTTTTGGTGTACAATAAAAGTGTTCTCTCTCTGTGTTAATTTTATATATTTATTTTTTGTTTCCCTCAATTTTGCCTTATTCTCTATGAAGTTTTGGTGACCTCGCTTTTTTTTCTCACTGCGAAAAGCATTTACGCACCCCGACTGTGGGGGTTGGGAGTGTGGGACTACGCGAGGAGGAAGAATTCGCAATACCCACTAAAACTCAGCGGGACCATCGTCAACCATGAATGGGGAGCCAGAGGCCCGTTGAGGCATTCCTCTCTGGCCCCTTGGTTGTAACCGGCTTACAGATATTCTACAGGGGGAGGAGTTGTATGAAACTCTGCCTCCTGTTCCCTACTCCCCTTCGTCTGGGCCGGAGTGTCTCAGTGGCATTCACCCTCTCCCTTTGTCATGCCTTAAGCGAGATGACAGTCTCGCAAACGGAGGCAACCGCTCTCCAGGCCGATGAGCATGGCATCTATTATATTAGTCAGTGAGAGGTCTATGCCGATCAGCGACATCATAAGGAGTTGCTGAAAAGCCCAGGCGGGATATTCTGCCACCGTGTGGTAAGCTGTGTAACGAGACACCACACCCGTAACAGCTGGCCTAAGGCTCACAACCAACAGTTTGATATAGGTATTTGTCGAAGACACCATGACTGGTAAGCACCTGTACCAACCTGTAGGAGAGCGATCTGTGCTCTCTGCCCAGCCACTTATTCGGATCGGATCGCCCCTACTATGGCCACGCCCGCTAATGGGGATCCGAAATCCTTCTTCTACCTTTGGGTCAAGGCTCTGTACGCTAGAACCCTGACCCTCCTTACTTGATCAGCATCTGGTAATTCCCCTCTGGTTCTGGCGGCTACTCTGCACTGGTAATCATCCATGAGAACTTCCGCCCTAAGCTCCCAAGGGGGATCGCCTGCCATTTGTGATCTCGAGATGTTTTCATTCATATTTTATAATAATATCTCTATAAAAATATAAAAATGAACGAAAAACATCACGACATTATAATTTGCTTTAAGGAATCGTTTTTAAAACAAACTAGTATAATCTAAATATAACTTAGCTGTTTTAAGGCTTTTAGCACTTTAGGTTTAAAAGCCGAAACTGTTTGTAGTTTTTCTCTCTACCAAATATTAGTGACAATTTATTAGAACAATTGTTGCGGAAGCTAATTCGTTTTGGGCTACAATAATAAACTATCACGTTATGGTCATTATCCTAATATGATGCAGTAACAATTGCACTTTACGAGATATTAGCCTTAACAGTGTATATTATAACGTTCAAAATGCTATACACTGAATTACTAAGCCTATGATCGAGGTGTTTGTGTTATCGCCACTTTCACGAGGTCTGTAGCACGTGAGATTTTCTTTTGCATTTGCATATGTAACAATTGTTAAAGATCTTTATCGTTTTTCTATCGCGCGTAATCATGCAATGGATGACGTAATAGCCTTTTGACAGTGAGCAAAAGCCTTCTCAAACCTAGAGCGCTTTTCTCTTTTTGTTTATAGATTACAGTGTCATTGAAATCCGACCAACTGGTTTTTGAAACCCATTCCAGCCCTCATCCCATCTTGCCAACCATGTCACCGAAATGGAATAGGATTGAAATAAACATGGCAAGATAAAAAAATAATTTGATACTAATTAAATTAATTTGACGGTCTCGCTGGCGCAGTGGTGCGAGTATTCGCTTTGCTAGCGGAGCTCCCGGGTTCGATCCCCGGTAGGATGAATTTAGGAAATTGTATTTTCTAAATTGTCTGAGACTGGACTGGTGGGAGGCTTCGGCCGTGGCTAGTTACCACCCTACCAGCAAAAACGTACCGCCAAACAAAGAGATTTGTGTTCCGGTACGATGCTGTGTAGAAACCGTAAGGGGTATATCGCCTCTTAACAGATTAGCGCGCTTCCATCTTAGACTGTATCATCACTTACCATCAGGTGAGATCACAGTCAAGCGCTAATCTGTCAGCAATAAAAAAAAAAAAAAATTGAACCTTCAGTCATTGATTCTAAATACATTTTTAAATAAGATAGTATTCTCTTATTATTATAAAATATCAATTATTGTCTAATTGGTGTAGTGGTTATGGAATTGCCTCATTGGTCAAGTGGTTTGTATGTTCGATTACAGACATGAGGCCCTGGGTTCGAGTCCCGCGTCAGGTCAATTAAATAATCGATATTGAGATTTTTATTAATATTTTCTCAATATTTGACCGAAATTGGGATTTTGACGATGTGCTGTACCTCCGTGCCTCGGAGAGTACTTTAAGCCATCGATCTTGCGCCTGCTCTCTCTCCGATGGTGTCGGACTATGAGAGTGAGTGAAAAGAGAGTACTTTGCCTGCCAACCCGCAATGGAGTTGTGTGAGGAGGCCTGCTGTGGGACGTTATTGCGCTGCTGCTTACTCCAATTTGGTATTTTGTTATTTTAAGGTGTATTTTATATTAAATGTATTAAGATTGAAATAATTTAACTTATAATAATTCCTATCACGTTAATAACCTTGCTATCTTTAGCTTGCTATCTATAGATTGACGTAACTAACGTATTATTCCATTCTGTGTAGTTCCAATCGGCAGCGTTACAATGAATGCATTTGGCGTTGATTTAGTTTTCAGGAATACGAAACGTTAAAATGGGATCGCTTATTCAATGTTATCGATTTTGAGAGTTAAGTTAGCTAGTTGATCGCAAACGACGATAAACAAAACAAAATAGTGTAACCATTTATTGATTTCCATATAATGTCATACAGGCACGAAGTTTTTGCTTGAGGCCACTTTTGCTGGTTGTAATAGATGGCAGATAATGGAAATATTACTGTTACTTCTGTAGAGGGTTAACAGGATATATTGTTTGTTAAAATACATTTTGAGCTTAAAATTATATTTACTTCCTATGTAATAAATGTACTTAGTCGAAAGGAAAGGGCATGCAATAAGTACCTATAGCAATATTGTTTTTAAAAATATATTGTTGACTGACTCACTATTGGAACTTCATAAATTCTAAGCCTTTTTAGTAATATCTTGCAGGACATTAAATTGATAGCGTTAAAACTAGCCTCAGACAAAGCCTTCTAACAGTTCAGATTTAAACAGTACTCGCACCCTTTCGTTGGCTAGATTATCGAGTGCCAACGTCAAATCACGGGGTACTTCTCACTTATAGGAGAGACTTTGGTGCTCGGATCCGTCCACTGTTCAATGGTAACAGGCATTATGATAGTGATGGGTCTTACGGCAGGTTTTATCAGAGAAAAAATAAGCGACATATATGCAGCTTGACATAGGCTATGATATATCGTGGCAAAATTTTAATACCATCTACTTTAAGGTCCCTCGAAAACATGTCCAATTAGAAACACAAATTACCTTAAACGGGACCCCGCTTAAGAGGGTCACAATATTTAAATATCTCACACACTAGGTTTCCGAGGACCTTAAGGATTAGGTAGACATAGAAAGAGAGAGCGCAGAGCACTAGCAGCTCGGTGTAATATGATAATCCGAGGGATTTTTCGGTGTAGTGGGGAGGTTAAAATTATGCTTTTTAAAGATTGTTGTCAGACCTTCTACACTGGGACTCTTGGGACTAATTACAATATAATAATGAACTCATTATATTGCTCCATATGTTGCTTGCCATCGACCGTGATTAGTGAGCCAAGGATGGATGATTTCTTTGCCCTGCAAAGAAAACGACTGGCGTCCTTGTTGATAAGGTTATCTTCCAGAAAAAACAGCATCATGAGATATTAACTGGAAAGATGGAAGGTTCCTCAAGGTGCAGTTTGGGCTGGATAGTAATGTGGGAGATAGTTATTCAGTACAGGATTTTTTTGTTAATATTATTTTAATTAAGTTTAGGTATGAACTATATTTAGGAATAAGTTATGAATGTTGCTAACGTAGTTATAAGTGATAACTAACAGTGTTTCCTAACACAAGCCTTGCTTGAATAAAAACAGTTTAGTTGAAAAGGCGTAAAACCTCACAATCTTGTATTTAATTTGGCAAGCGATCTACACGAGTGACAACGCCAGTTTAAAAACACCATCTAAATAAAGTGGTTGATTTTCTTAAAAGGATTTAGTTTGTACCACTACAAAAAGGTCAATCGTATTTTTACAAGTATACATAAATTTATCCGGGCACTGAGAAATGGCGATAGGCAATATCATTACATTGTATTGCTTCTAACCACGCAATACTGTAATATCGATGCTTTTAAAGCATCTTTATGAAGCAATTGTGCCTCAATTGGTGTTTTTTCTTAAGTCTTATCTGACACTAGCATATTTTTTCTGAAGCTTTGACGGTAATAGGAATAAATCCGATTTTATATTAATAAGATGTGTCCAAGTCTAATAAGATGCCTACTTTGTTATTGGGTATGGGCTTCTATACTTACAGGAGAGTGAGAATTTAATGCTCAGACTTACTAAGCTGCATCAGTTTGGGTTAATAGGCTACGTGTAGTTATTTTAGTGTTTGATTTTTGTATATTGTTTAGTCTGTTGAACAAAATTTTACAATCGTGTAAAAGTTGTCTAGATCTCTATGTAGTATTTTATAACACTAGTAAAATGGAGAGCTTCGGTTGAGGCTAATTTTAATCCTATCAGCAAAGACATGCCGACCACAATCCTTTATGATGTTGTGTAGAAATCATAAAAGGTAAATTGACTTTTACCAGGTTAGAGCGCTTCCATATTAAAATCAAAATATTCTTTATTCAAGTAGGCTCAAAATGCACTTTTGAAACATAAATAGTCTGTCCGTTAGTAACAAACATACCTATATAATTGTCTATGTTATAATGAGCAATATTTTGCTTTTATGTGCAACTGGAATGAAGTCCAAACAATTTTATCGCTCAAATAATCTTCAACATGTATATGCTTTTGTAAAAGTATGCTTTTGACATATTTCTTACAACTATGCGGAGGCAAATCTAAAATTGATTACGGTATATTATTATAAATGCGTATGCTCAACCACACAAATGATTTTTTAACCGTCTTCGCTCTAAAATATACTCGTACGTTTACAAATCTGTTTTTATTTCTTGTACTAAAACTCTGTATCTTACTTTTTTTTGCTGTGTAAGTGAATATTATCACGTATGTTATATAATGCTCATACCTATACATATAAAATACCTAACTTAGTAACATTCAGTATTATCATTCTATATTGTTATTAGTATTCACTCATTATAATTGTAAACATCAATTAGTAGATAAGGTTCGTTACAATAAACAAGCTAGTTTAGTTAACAACCCTCTCACACCCTCCACGTCTCATCTCTACCACATCGTCCTATATTAAAACTCCCTCATTCCCAATTACACTTACATTCTATATCCAACACTCTTAGTTATAATATTGTTACTCTGTTAATCATTACTTTGTTTTTCATTACTCTGTTTCTTTTAAATCGTAATTAAGTTATTGTTTAGTTTTATTTTAAATTACAAAGTTAAGTGAATAAATAGTTTTTAACAAAAAGGACAAGTTTGTTTAACTGCCACACAACACGGATATGTAAGATATTATTCAATATATATTGCGAAAGTATTTTGCAAATTGATGCTTCTTTGAATTTATCTCCGTAACGCGATCATAAAATTTCATACCTTGAATCACGATCAGTATACCGTTCAGCAACCCTACATTATCGCCGATAACTATGGCAGTTAAAATAAATTGCCTTCCACTTTTCTAACCGACCTTGGCATTTAATACTAGGATCGTTCAAGGGCGATTTTTTATAATAATATTTCTAAACTTATGAGTAATTTTAACTATATAAATTTATTCAAACGCCGATAGACTTTTAGCCGGACAAAATTCTTTAAAGACCCATTGTAACAAGTGTGCTTAAATGCTATACTTTTTTAAATCTATCTAATAGCTTAAGCGTTAAATGTGGCTATAAATGTTGTGTAGCAAAAGTAATGTTAGAAATTTTTTTAATTTATATACTTGTAGGAATGAAAGCGAATGTAAACAAAACGAAAGTCATGCTTATTGAAAGAGTTGAATCTATGATGAATGGCAATATTTTGATAGATGGGGACCAAGTGCAAGAGGTGAAAGAATTTGAACACTTGGGATCTAAATTTACAAAAGACGGAACACGTGAATGAATAGCCAGATGGTGTCTCATAGAGCAAGACTAGCTGTGCGTGCTGGAGAGTGGGTGCCAACACTTATGCATGGTTGTGAAAGTTGGGTATGGCAGAAGAATCACAGAAGTAAAATAAATGCGGTAGAGATGAGAGCGTTGAGAAGTATAAGTGGATTGAAACTGAGGAACAAAGTAAGAAATAGTTTGATAGGAGAACGTTGTGGTATAAAAGGAGATGTAGTGGCTATAATTAGGAAAGGTATGCTTAGATGGTTTGGGAAGACCAAGGCGAACGTTCCTAGACCAAATCCAGGACATTTTAAATAATGACGAACTTGTATGTATCTATTAGTTGCCCCACGCAACCTCGCCTGCATTACAAAAGCATGAGAACAAATTTGATCACCATCAAAGAGGTTATTATGGGTCAAACTTTGACAAGTTTTCAAGTGAAACAATTCCTTCATACATGCTTGTTTCGTAACTTTAAACGTTTCTGCAACATTTTGTTACGAAAAGAAACGAAAAATACTCTACTTGCATTCGATACCGAAAATTTTATTTACAATCGAATATTAAAATATATTGACGTTTTCCTACAGTTACCAATGAAAAAAAAATTCCAAAACTAAAATATTTTTACCATATTTATTTTAATATAAGCTACCTAAATGAGTCAGGTAATATAATTTCCTAAATTTACCTTTCGAAAATCATATGCAAATTCTATTGACAGAAAAGCAAAAATTCCCGCAATTTCATCAGTATGGCTGTCCTATAACTTTTATAACCTTTAACCTTTTATGTTTTGAAGTTAAAATTTTTAGTTTTTAATTAGTTTTCCAAAACGTCAACCCCGTAATCTTTAATCTCACCTTGGTTTTGGGGCACCTCACGACATTGACTAAGGACCGATATAAACAGTTCAAGGGTAGTGTTATTCATGAGTTGTAATAGCTTATCAGATTGTTGGAAACGTTAAATAGCCACCACTTTTTTTCAAATTACCCACTTTTCGTTTAAGATTGCATGACTTGAAGTTTCACTGGAAAAAAGTGTTTAACCCTTTGACGAACATTCATTACAGTTTTTATGCACGTATTCGTTGGCAGTTCTAATTATTGAGAGAGTACAATATACATACGAAACATATAAGTGAAAACTTGGTTCAAAAATTCAGAAAAATATTCGCTTTATTTTTGTTATTTCTGTTTGAACAGAATTATATTCAGTTTACCCTAATCTGTTAGGACGTGCAAATTTATTGTTGTAAATAAAGGCTAGCACAAGAGTACGGAAATGTTTTAAAAATTTTAATTTAAAACGAATAATTTCACATTCTTGTGTATGTCATGTATATGCGTTAAGATTTCAAAAATTATTCTCGTAATCCTTTTTATAGGACAAGCAATGCCCCGCCGTTTCACTACTAAGTCGATCTTATTTTCTTAGATTGACATTTTTAAATTCGTTATATCTTTTGAATGGAATGTCCTATTTTAATAATTTAAAAAGCATTTCACAGGTACTGAGTAAAATAAGGCTTAATAAAGGGGTGTGAGTAATATGATTTCATTATTATCGGCTCTTTTATTAACTCCAGTAGTAGGACATATGTTATCTAGGACATTTTTATAGATAATAATACATTCTATAATATTGTAAAACATTTTTTCGTTCTATCATCAATAGGTTCCGCAGCGCACGCGATAACTGATTTTTTGTTTCACACCTAGGGTGTATTAATGCATTTATCTTAGGGATCCCCATTTTTTTTTTTTGAGAAAGTCATATAGCCTATGTCCCACAATGAAAATGTAGCTTTCCAATGGC
This sequence comes from Elymnias hypermnestra, assembly GCA_015832385.1. Classification (NCBI taxonomy): domain Eukaryota; kingdom Metazoa; phylum Arthropoda; class Insecta; order Lepidoptera; family Nymphalidae; genus Elymnias; species Elymnias hypermnestra. Next base: position 211,885 of record JACTOM010000562.1, on the reverse strand, counting down.
AAAAAATGTTGATCTAGTAGTTTTTGTGTGAAAATGTTACAAAAATAAATACTTATATACATATAAAAACACAAATGTTTCCTCTTTACAATTAGTTTAGATAGAAGATGTAATTCTACTTTAATTTGAAGTTTTTTTATTTAGAGGAAATATCGTACACATTTTTTAAACCGCTGTACATGGTAGCTCTTAAATGTGATTTCAACTGATGTCAAATGGTGATACAGTCTAAAATAGAGGCGCGTTTAGCCGGCAAGAGGTGATTTACCTTTCATGGTTTCTACACTTTACGCTGGATCGCAATTTTTTTACGTGGGCACGACATTGCTGGTAAGGTGATAAATAGTCAGGACTGAAGTCTGGTACCAAGCCGGGAAGGTAATTGTGTTCGTATACGTTTAAGCACATTTAGGACCTGACAACTTGTACTAAATATTAATAGCTTTCTCTATGAAAAAAATTAGAATAGTACTTTGCGATTAAATGTTGGTATTCTATTAAGAATAGAAGTTATTTTTAAAATCTATCCATTGATTAATATATTTATTGATCACCGTAAATCTCGCCTGTCTTGTCCAGAGTTTGTAAGCGACCTTAGCTACCGCTAATGGATATAACGCAGTAATACATATTTTTTACGGCACCATTTTAATTTTAAACATAGTAAACCGTAACGAAAGTATTGCAATGGTACTCAAAATGTTTACTTTTATGAAACATTATCAAGTTTCCGTTCCAACATACTTAAATTGATCGTTATTTGAGATCACCAAAACTTATTCATTAATGACTATTCATAACAAGAACTTGAATTATCTATTTGTTGTGTTGTGTGTAGCAAAGTCTGTAAAGTTACTATGTAAGGATTTACGCGGGTACCAATTACAGTAATTTATCAGTTTTTATGTGGTTTTATCTTAAGTCATAATGAATGTTTCAGTTTTCAAATAGAGCAATTTAAAAAGAGTGAATACACATTAAAATGGCTCTTTTAAAAATTACAAACATTGACACATTTCATTGAAAGACCTTGAGTCAATAACTAACTTCTTTCAGCTGTAGGAAGATGAAGTGAGTTTTAAAGTTAAGTGATACCTAGCAATTGAAATACGAATCTTCTGTTCTGAGATTTTTTTAATACGAATTATTTGACAGTTGTGTTTTTATGAAACATCCAAAACAAAAGAGGTCTGCAATAAGACCATGCAAAGTGAATCTCCACGAGTATTAGGCCTCCTTCTCTATGAGGCCAAAGAGAAGATGTAATGTAGAAATCGGAGGCTAATACAATAACTGATAATACGCTATGGTACAAATTGTTTCAATGTTGGTCTGCTGCAAAACAATCTCAGTAGGCCAACTTCAGAAATAGCAATAGAGCTTTATAATGTGATAACTGCGGCTTGCCATTCTAGATAGAAAAAAATACGAATCGATCCATTGTGTACAACAGGATAATTGTTATAATTCAAAGTATATTCACGTAAAGTCCGTGCCAGAACGACATGAATGATTTTAACAAGCATACAACATTTTAACATGAAAATTTTCGGCACAACTTTGAATATAATAGTTGTTTGCTCTCACGAAATGGAGTGGATAGTACACGTCAATACAGGTTCTGTTTAATTGTGTGCTACTATTCTTTTTTGTAAAATAGAGCAGTATACCCTATTTTTAACTGAAGTACTGATGTTTTTCGTAGGGAAATATATAACAACACGTGTTTCAATTGGTCTAGTGGTCAGCATGTTCGGCTACAGACATGAGGTCCTGGGTTTGAATCCCGGGTCGAGAGAATTGAGTTTTCTATTAAGATTTTCTTAATATAAGCCTTAAGTTGAGAAGTTGACGGTGTGCTCCACGCCTGTGCCTGACAGATCGTTGGTCCTCCTTCTGATTTCTCTCTGGTTGTGTCGGATTCCCGCCACATCGGACTATAAGAGTGCACTTGTTTACTATGCCTGCCAACTCGCAGTAGACCAGCGTGGTAAGTCTATGCACTAAAAACCTTTTTTCCTATGAGTAAGAAGGCCCAACAGTGGCAACATCACATTACAAACTAGCCGTTCCCTGCAGTATTAACTGCTGCTTTAGTATTAACTACTACTGCCTTATAATTTTTTTGCCTTAATTTATCTATGTTTTATAAATGGGTATCAAATGAGTGTTTAGTTATAGTGCATTATCTGAAGACTAAAAAGTCCTTTATTGCCAAAGAATTATACCTAAAAAGAAACTTGTAAGTAACAAGGTGTTCCTACGTATCTCCCGCATAGTTCTCGATCCTGTCTGAAAATGGGAAAATCCAATATTTACCGTCTAGCTTGAGTAAAAAGTTACTCTATTAATTGTCAAGTCAGCTTAATAATCGAAAAACATTACTTAAAGCATTATTTCCTTTCCCGGCGGTAACCCTTGCAAAGATCGTGATCCCGTGGAGATATAGGTAAATTCGTTATTTATCATTATCTAAACCAGTCTCGAATCCACCTGACGACACTCAAAAATATTTAACAAAATCTGTTCATCCGTTAAGGAGTAATTTCAATGACACATACGCACAAAGAATATATGTGAAAATTACATTTTAGTATATTTTACATATAATTGATTAAGTTTTAAATTTTGTTTACTAACAAAAAATCGTTATTTTCACACATTTCAGAATACAAAACAAGTAATTTAATACCACAAACGAAGAGCGTGACAGTATTTTTAAATAAAAATCTCTATGCATATAAGACATTTCAATTTAAAACTTGCGGTTACATATTTGAAGTGGAAAAAAATCTTTTTTTTACAATAGACTAAATGTCTAATATATTTACAAATAAATGAAATACTAGTCATCATCATCATCATCTCAACCGAAGGACGTCCACTGCTGCACATAGGTCTTCTCCAAGGATTTCCATAATACACGGTCTTGTGCGGTTTGTAACCTTCGCCTTCCGGCGACCCTTTTCAGGTCATCTGTCCATCTGGTGGTGGGTCTACCAACGCTGAGCTAACCAGTACGTCGTCGCCACTCCAGTACCTTGGGACCCCAACGTTAACGACCTAAAATATGAGTGTCTGTTTGTAATTTTAAACTAGCAACTTTTTCAAATATCAATTTATAATAATTAATTTTCTACATTTATGTCTGTCTGTTTGTTTGTTTCGGATAATCTGAAAAGGCTGGAACGATTTAGACGGTACTTTGACTGAAAGATAGTTAATAATAGAAGAAGTTACTTATGCAAACTTCATTTTAGAAAGCAAGGCAGCTATAGTATATAACAATTTTAACAAAAAAAGAACCGTTTTCAAAACAAACTCCTACAAATATATAAGAATACGAAGAACTTTGAAGAAGAATACGCAATTATTTTTTACTTTTTAAAGCATATTATTATTCTTTTTATGTTAAAAATTTTATTTATTTTTTGATTTTCGGTGTCTCTGAAGTAAACTAACAAATATGAGACAGCGCCGTTTAAATGAAACAACTTTACAAAGTTAAATTTAGAATGATATCGTCACACCCGGGATCGAACCCACTACCTAATACTCGTACGTTACAGATTAGTTATTTTGCCACCCCGCTATCACCATTGTTTTATATGGTAATCACAACAATATAAAAAAAGCACAACACTAATACGCAAAAGCAAGCAAAAGTGTCCCCCCCCCCCTCCCTCGGCAACCACCGCTTTATACATAATCGTCGTCGTCGTCGCTTCAACCGATGGACGTCCACTGCTGGACATAGGTCTCACGTAATGACCGCCACAAGGCCCGATCTTGCGCCGCCTGGCTCCAGCGGCTACCGGCGACCCTCTTTATGTCGTCGGTCCACCTTGTGGGGGGTCTCCCTACACTGCGCCGCCCGGTGCGGGGTCGCCACTCCAGCACCTTCGGCCCCCAACGTCCATCGGTCC
>JACTOM010000562.1:130639-207211 GCA_015832385.1 Elymnias hypermnestra | reverse complement strand
TCACTCCAAGGAGCGAGGGTTTTTAGAGCATAGACCCACCACGCTGCTCCACTGCGGATTGGCAGGCATAGTACACAAGTGCACTCTCTATTCCTTCACTCTCATAGTCCGGTGTGACGGGAATCCGACACGACCGGAGAGAGATCAGGTGCAGGACCGACGGCTTAACGTGCTCTCCGAGGCACGGGGGTGGATCACACCGCCAACTTCCCAACTTCGGGCAAATGTTGAGAAAATCTTAATAGAAAACTCAATATTGCTATTTGATTACAGACAGTTATATATTCTGCCAAAAATCGCACCCTTACTGTAAGCCGTTGAGGAGTTCCATTGATCATCATATTTAACTACGATAATCACTTGACCATACCGAAGTTACGGTAGATGACTCAAACATCCGGAGATCTCATAAAAGATTCTGCCGAATTTCGTTAATTTGCTCCTAACAATTGAAGAGTTCCGTTACTTTGTCATGGATCCCATGATCAAAACTTAACCAAACTATCATCAAACAACCCTTGAAGTATATCCTTTCCAATGAAGAATCATCGAAATCGGTTGGGGTGATCTTGAGTTATTCGTCCATATGTGGAGCACATGCTTAATACAAATTTAAGACTTATCCGGTTTTCTCATGGATGCCACCATCAGAACTAGATTAAAACTACAACAAGCACCACCTTTCATATAAAAAAAGAATTATCAAGATCGGTTCACCCAGTCCAAAGTTAAACAAACAAAATAAAATAAGATTGTATATCTGCGATTACGAAAGATGTATCCCTTCATAAGCTTGGGTAGTAAATCCAAACATCAGTTTTAAAATTACCGTGTATGTCTGTCTAATCTCCAGCTTAATGTCAGAAATGGCAAAATCTGTTTCAACCTGCCATTCTTTTCGCTTATCACAAAAGCCTGGATAGTTAATGGAGGGCTCCCATGATCCCAATAAAATAATACCGTAAAATGCTGATTAATTGCACTTGCGATACCTTTTAATGATTTCGAATATTTTATACGGTACAAAAGCTTGGGATGTATGAATAAATTATTTAACTTAACTTATCTCTGCTACTGACGTAAACAAAAACGCGATCAAGTTTTGTTAAGAGTTGTTGTCAGAGAAATTCCAAAACAATTTGGAAAATATAACAGTTCACGCCTCATTTATATCTATATTTATAAAAGAGATATCCAGGTATTGATTCATCATGATATCTCTGGAGCCATAAGGCGTAGAGACTTGAAATTTGGAAGAAATATTCCTTTTGACGAGTAGAGGTCAGCTAAGAACGGATTTTACGAAATTCCACCCGCAAGTGGGGTTGCGGGGGTGTTAAATATTGACCTATCAGAATATATCTGGAACCACAAGGCGTAGAGGCTTGAAATTCGGTAGGAATGTTCCTTCTGCCGAGTAGAGGTCAGCTAAGAATGCATTTTACGAAATTCCACCCGTAAGGGTGGTTCCAGGGGTGTTAACTATTGACTCATCACGATTTCTCTGAAACCGTAATGCGTAGAGACTTTCAATTTGGTAGGATTATTTCTTTTGTCTTGTAGAGGTCAGCTAAGTACGGATTTCAAGAAATTCTACCCGCAAGTTAGGTGCCGGGGGAGTTAACTATTGAATCATCACGATATCTCTGGATACTTTAGGCGTAGAGACATGAAATGGTAGGAATATTCGTTTTGCCGAGTAGAGGTAATGTTTCTGAAAATGCTACCCAAAAAAACAGTCCACACATACGAAGTCCCGCGTTCAGCTACTGGAATATATATAGATGGGAGCTATTCAAGTGTGGGAATGAACGCGCCCTCTACGTTTCTTGGGAATTACTCTCAAAGCTTTCTCATGAATTACTTAGTCTATTGTTTAAAAGTACATTAAAATCGGTTAGTAAATTTAAAAGATCTAAGCGAACACATAGCGGAAGGGACTTTCGTTTGTACTATGTAAGTTAGGCTTGTACTAGATGAAACGAGGTATTTGACTGATGGAGTCGATGTACTTCATAAATGAACAACGAATATTGTGAGAGCGACATCGTCAATATTGTAGTTTAGGGTTACAAGACGTTATTTTAACAGAACCAATAGTATATTCAGGGAATATATTGCACAAATACATTGTGTTGTTCTATTTGGGCATGGCTTCGGCCGTGGCTAGTTACAAATTATTCCAAGGGTTGATATATTATTGTTATATTCAACGCATTCCCGTTAGGAGATGATAGAGAGGACTATATGCGATAATTAAGACCCCAATATGCATAATTATCTTTTAAAATAAGACGAAATTTCGACTTCTAAAGTTAGTAAACTTTAAATTAAATTAGTAATTAAGTAAGTAGCAGCCCATTAAAGTCCCACACTGGGCACAGGCCTCCTCACTTCGAGGAGCGAGGGTTTTTAGAGCATAGACCCACCACGTTGATCCACTGCGGATTGGCAGGTATAGTACACAAGTGCACTCTCTATTTCTTCACTCTCATAGATCGATGTGACGGGAATCCGACACGACCGGAGAGAAATCAGGCGAAGACGGCTTAACGTGCTTACCGAGGCACGGGGGTGGAACATACCGCCAACTTCTCAACTTTTAACAAATATTGAGAAATTCTTAATAGAAAGCTCAATATTGATTTTGCATTGGCCCGACCCGGGACTCGAACCCAGGACCTCATGCCTGTAGTCGAACATGCTAACTACTAGACCAATGAGGCGTAATTAAATTAGTACTGATTTAAATATAATTTTTTAATGATTTATAAAACGATTAAACACTGGTTATTTGTCAATATTGAAATAATAATTATCGATCCACATTTAAAAATGCGAGACTAAAAACCATGTGATTTCAATATTACTTTCACGAAAATCCATAAAACGTTACTTAACTTGTCTTACACATTATTTTAAAACATAGCGTTTTCTTAGTTTTCTATCAATGTAAAAAAAAAGGAATTTATTTCAAAGAAACTGTAATAAAAATATAACAAAGGATGCAGGTGGCAATTCGTATTCGTACTTAACATTAGATCGCTTTTTAAAAATGCCATAAAATTACTTAAATACAGTACCCAATGTAAATAAAACGTAAAATATAATGGAGTACCAATTTAGTGGTAGCAAGTAACAATTAGCATTGATACTTTCTTGAAGTACTTTTTATCTCTTTTAAAGACAACGCGTTGTCAATGAAATTCTGTTGTACTTTCTAATTTAGAACTAGCTCCAGAGTGTTGGGGGCATCGGTCAAGGCTAGTTAAGATCCTAAAAACAAAATGTGTTTTGATACGTTGTGTAAATGATAGAAATAGCCTCTTTAAAAGTCGTAAAAGAACAACCCTTTTTCCATCCACACCGCACGATAAGGTTTATTTTAATAAGAAGTACCAAGTAATAAATTAAGACATCAAAACCTAATGATAAATAAAACAGTAAACCTGAATGAGCATGTTTTTGCTTGAAGGAGCTTCTTAGAACTGGGTATCAGAGGACCCTGGTAACTTTAGATTTTAAGTCGCTTTTTCATATTATCATCAGTTGTGCATTAGAAATAATATAAAATATATTTGACGATACAAAAGTGCTGTAAAAGTATCTTTTTTCGCGCTGGGAAATACCTTAACGTAACCCGATCAGAAAAATCGAATGTGGAATGTGGGACTCGCAAGTAATGAGTCAGAATATCGACTAAAATCCAGCGATACCCGCCTCATCCTTGAGGAGAACCTCAGAGGATCGGTAGACGCATTCTACCCTGGTTCTCTGGAAGACTCACGCTGAGAAACTTAGAAGGAGATGAAGCACAAATCCACACATCCTACCTCCCAAACTCCTATACCGGAGAAGAGGAGTGACTTTAACGTACCACCACTGCCTCTCATTTGTCTCCTTAAGTGAAATAACAGTTTCACAAAAGGATAATGCTGTAAAAGCCTTCATGAATAATAAATAAATTAAATTGATTAAAAGATTTTCAATAATAAACAACTGTGACTGTATATTTTGCACATTATATTTGCAGAAAATTGTCCCGTATAATATGACATGACGTCGCAAATTCCCTACACGTGTACTTATTTGAAATATTAAATAACTTTATTACGCTGCTGATAATTAACAATAATTATCTGTATAATATTTTATGCAGTTTATAAATTAATGTAGCTTCGTGCTTCAATTTCGTAATTCAGCAATGTACAAAATAGTCAATGTTAATATATTATTTACTAGTTATTTTTTACGGTGTCACTTAGTTTTTATATAGCTGACATGTTAGCGCTTGACTGTGATGTCACCTGTTCATAAGTAATGATACAGTCTAAGATGAAAGCGCGCTAACTAAGGAAATATTCGGTTACATCACATTATTGGGAACAATGAGATTTAGTTTTATGTAGGTTAGGTTGGACTACAATTCTATTGAACAGATAAAAAACTCAGTAATCAGATAACATTGACTGTGTTACAAAGAATCATCTGTTGGCAAGTGATGTTACAGTCTAAGATGAAGGCGCGCTAACTAAGGAAATATTCGTTACATTACGTTATTTGGAACAATGAGATTATGTTTTATGGATGTTAGATCGGACTACGATTCTATTTAAGAGATAAAAAAACTCACTATTCAGATAACATTGACTATGTTACAAAGGATTACCTGTTGGTAAGTGATGTTACAGTCTAAGATAACGACGCGCAAATTAAGGAAATATTCGTTACATCACGTTATTTGGGACAATGAGATTTTGTTATATGGATGTTAGGTTGGACTACGATTCTATTTAACAGATAAGAAACTCAGTAATCAGATAACATTTTCTGTGTTGCAAGGAATCATCTGTTGGGAAGTGATGTTACAGTCTAAGATAGAAGCTCAATCAAAAAAAAATCGATATACGAAGGAAGGTATTTAGTACAATGATATTTTGTTATATGTTAGACTACCATTCGTTTTAACAAGTAAAAAACTCTTACGAAGAATATAACGTTTTTTTTAACTTCTGGCAGGTTAGCGCTTGACTGTGATGTCACCTGTTGGTAAGTGATGATACAGTTTAAAATAGCAGTCCGCTAACCTGCCCGCTAATTTATCTTTGATAACTAGCCGTAGCTGAAGCCTCCCACGTGTCCAGTATGAGCAGACAAATAAAAATAATGCAATTTTCCTACTTTAGGTTTGTCATGAAACAAACCCTGGACTTCTTGCGAAGCGAGTACAAGTAGATATGTACTAGAACTCGCTAAAGCAATAGAAGGAAGAGTCCACGATATGATGGGAAATCCGTACTTAGTGACCGTCTGCATTATGAAAGGAGTCACTTTTCTAAACTTCAAGTTTATCTTGAATAATCTTAAATATCTCGTGATGAGTGGGTGAGTTTTTAATAAAACCGGCTAAAGGCCCATCGGTTGTATAATTTCAAAGTCGTCATGGTCATACAGAGAATTCTTTTCTAAAATAATATTTACATAGCATAAAATGAGGTCGCTTCCACTGCCTGTTCTTTCATTAAAGATGAGAAAAATCTTTCTGTGAGTGCAATGAACTTTTAAAGTAATTGGATACTGAAATTCTTGTAACTTAGTTTATGAAAAAAATGCCGTTATTTGATTACTAGATTGCCTTTGAAGGTCAAACTTCTTTATGAGATTTTTTTATTAATTATTTTATATGTGAGGGAATGATTTCAGTTCCTTAACCAGCCTCATAGCCGTGCATTACTACACCTGCTACACTACATTCAAGCTGCTCATTTATATCTATTCTATTCACTTAAAATATGTCCATTCACACAATTTATTAAAAAATATGTTAAAAAAGTATCTCATGTCCAAGAAACTTAATTAATGAAAATTACAAAATTGCTATTACATGACAATAAGTGCTATTTTTACATGTTTATTTTATTTATTTACACCTCTTCTGTCTTAATCTATATCCTTTTTGCAGTTTAGTTAATAGAAATATGTATAAAAAAGAGTATAGGTATTGTATTGTGCCGCATCGTATCGTACCGCATTGCGTTGCGTCGCGTCGTGTCTCATCACATCGCGTCGCGTTGTAAAGTATTTTTTTTGTATTCTTGCAACAATTGCATAAATATCAAGAAGTAATATTGAGAGTATTTTTTCAGGTCCACGCTACGATAGAAATATGAGTCGTGATCACCTCGTAACTGCTACATCAAAACATTTTAAGGTATAATGAAATAAATCACGATTCACTTTGTACATGAATAATTTCATATTATTCATGTACAAAGAGTATTGAACGAGTCACAATGGAGTGACATTATATTTTGTCAATTCATCGCAATACAAAGAACTTATGACACTTGACTATTCACACGATGATTTTATATTATTACTCTTTCAGTCAATAAATTAATCATCCATGAATGACTGCGACTATTAAGTGTCATTATGAGATATAAAATGATATCTTATACATATATATCCATAAGCACATAGCTTTAATGTTCCTCAGAAATATGCTTATGGAATGAAATATATTTGACAATATAGTGAGACATATCCAAGCTTTTTCTTTTTTATTTATTTACTAGCGATGTTAATTCCGATCCTCTGGAAATATTAGGAAAGCCGGGTTTAATTATCGTTGATGTAAGCAAAGTGTGTCACGTTAGTAAAGCTCTAATTTAAAAAGAATAAAAAAAATCACTTTACCATTGATTTTAAATGTATTTTTTGCACAATCTATATAAATCATATATAAGTCTAATAATCTTTAGCAAATAATTATAGTTCAATGACCTGCTTTATGATTTTAGTAGGTAAAAGAAAGCTCTCCAGTGAATGATGCTGTGTGAAAGTGGCCCTCTTCTATCAGAATGTACTCTCGTTGAAGTAGGCAGAGACTAAAAAGGGAAAATGCAGTAGATGCAGTTTATGCAGTACCATCGTACAGTCCAAAATGGAAGCGGGCTAATCGGCGGGCTGGTTAGAGGTAATTAACCTTTTATGCTTTCTACACAATATCGCACCGGATCATACAAATCTCTACCTTGGCAGTGCGTCTTTGCTGGTTGGTTGGATGGCTGGAACTAGCCACGGCCGAAGCTTCCCACTCGTGACGACTCAAACAAATTATAAAATGCAATTTCTTAAATAAGACCTATCGGGAATTGAACCTGGGACCTCTGCAAAGCACTTATTACTTGCACCACTGCACCAGCGAGGTCTTGATGTGCACCAGTGAGGACCGTTTCACAGACAAAGTGCATATGGCCTCACGCTTTCGTGAACTCTCAATGGGATTCATCCGGGACATCAGAGGATAATGCGAGAGTAACCCTCGAATATGTTCGTTCAATACTAAATGCCGCACTATCAAAATATGCCAGCAAAAACAAATTGGCACCATTATAGGGGTCTAAGGCATTCCAAAACGTCCTTGGATGCAGTAAATCCAGGCTTCGCGAAAGGCTTCAAAAACTTAAGTAGAAGACAGGTAAGGCATGCAGTGGCAATAGCAACGGGCCGCTACAGTACAAAGGCTATGTTAAAAACCATGGGCATTGCGGAAGACTCTACTTGGAGTGCCTGCAATGAGGAAGAAGAGATAATAAGGCACCTACTGCGAATGCAATGGCTTAGCTAGGATACGAATGAGTCTGCCGGGAGTGGCCTATGCGCAACCAGATGACTTTAACGATTCTAACCTAAAGTCTACTCACAGACTTTTGGAATGGGTTTTTGAGTACAGTTAGGGAAGATTAAAGTATGGGGCGCGTACAAAAGATCCACAAGGGTCGACTTGCATTCGGCGGTCCATACTGTGGCAGTATGGCTTGGGGACAACAGCAACATCCTCTAGTATCGGAGCGGATGTCTCACTGTCAAGTATAGTGGACGCCATGCTTGGCAGAGAGATAGAATAGAATGCAGATGCCTCTTTCTGCGAATCCGAAATTTCTTTGAAGGAGGCAATGGAGCGAGTACGGGAAGCTGCAGCAGATGCTGCTCCCCTTCGGAGGAGGAGGCGGGGCGGCAGGAGGCGTCTTTACGAACGCCTTTTATCTCCTCTTTGAACATCCCCACTCGGTTTCATCCGGGAGTGTCAGGGTGAATGCGCAAGGGAGCCTCTGACACTCCTAATTCAGGATGAGGAGGGTGTCTCTGTGTTTTAGTGGGTATTCTGGTCTTTCCGGCGAATCCCACACTCCTTGCCTCGTGGCATGGGTGCGCAAATGCATTTCTCAGCAAAAAAAAAAGGGTCGACGTGCATCCGCTGCCTCAGTGGGCCCCACCGCGAAATAATAATAAATAATAGCCCTCGAATATCCCGCTGACAGTTAAAGAAAGTTCACTAAGTTTTAGTGGTTAAATAAAAATAAAAAACGATCTCTCTCTCTCTCCAAGTCCCTGAAGCCTGACACTACTGTTGGGGTGCGTTAATACTTTTCCTAGAGAAAAAGTAAAGGCTTTTGTAAGATGAGGTACTTGCCAGATAAATTCGAAACCGCGGGCAACAACTAGTTTGATCATAAATGTAATATTAATCGAAGTAACTGAACTGGTCTTTGATATTATCAAATAGTAACTTTTAGTAAGTTCTAACAGTGATAAGCTTAGTTGAGAAATGTATATTAAGAGTTACGACACTGTTAGTTACAAGCCATTGCTCAGACAGCGAGATAAATCTCTAAGGATTGTCGAGAATCTATGTCTGAGATAATTCTGTCGAGTTGAAACAAGGTGAAGTTTTCCTTTCAAAATAACCTGCTATCCTAATGTAAAGGAATAACATCCACTTGCTGTATATTTGAGAAACAAACAAGAAATATATAAACTGCATTACGACGAATACATAATCAGTCAATTTCCACTATTACTTATAAAATATACATATGAAAGTTATTTAATATAACTAGAAGTATAGGAAAAGAATTAGTGAATTAAGCTTAACACAAAAAAATAATTTATTGTAACAATTTTATAAATATAATTATATTATCGTGACTAATATCAATATGATTTGAAAGACTACTTGGAAGATAAAAAAGCTTGGAATCGAATGAATTGCACTAACCAAAATAGTATAAATTAATACTGACAAATACACGACTGAGTTTTTTGTGGGTTCTTCTCAGAATAGGGCGCAAAGAAAACCTCGTAACTTTGGAATTTCCCGTTCAATAAAAATTTTTTTAGGTACAATGTAACTAAACTATTTTAGTTTCGATTAAACTATTTTAAAATCGATTGAATTTCACTTATTAGCTCGTTTTTCATTCTGCACAGATATATAAGGGGTTTTCTAATCCTTTCGGTAAATTATGCTAAAGAAGCCTACTAACGTTCTTCTGTAGGGTACAAGCCGCTGCATTCACGAGAGAGAGATTATTACTCTATTACTTTCAAGCTATTAATTAACTGACCCGGACGACGTTGTCTTAACTATGTTTATTAAATTAGCGTAATTAATAAAGAACATATTCGTTACGGAACCCCTGGGAGATGATGATAAGTGAATCATCGATTTTTGAAGTCAAACTTCTTATTAGAGTAAAATTTTTACGGATGAAATGCGTGATTAGCGCCACGAAGATGTGCAGCGTTTTTTATGCCAATTCGTTTGAAGGTTAGGTAGTTTTAATATTTGCAAATAACATTTTTCATAAATGCTCTTTTCTAAATTTTTAATTCAAAAACAAAATTTAATTAACAATTTCTTATAATGACAAAAAACACGTGGCATTTTTATTTACAATTCGTCATTAGAGATTTCAATAAATTATTTGTATTAATTTTCGACATTTTTATCATTTTAAAGACAATTAAATTTATTAAATTGCAAACATCTTCCTTTTTCCCTCCCTCTGAGTCTCGGAAATCTAAAGTTTAAGATGTTTATAAATATAAACAAGATTTAAAAATTAGTTTGCCAAAGAAGTTTTACTTCTGACGTTTGTAGAAAACGCGCGCACTTTTAAAACTTTTAAGTAAGACGAGGGTTCTGTTTCCCACATCCTTCTCAATTTTCCCAAACTTTTATTCTCACTCCATGTATGATCTTCTCCCTCGTTCCATAAATGTTGAGTATTTAATAACCTGTGTATATAGTCGAAATTGTAAATATATGAAACGTAATAGAATTAAGCTATATAATATTTGTTTATTATCAGTCATATGTTTAATGTTTATGCATGTTGTATTGTCTGGTTTAACAATTCAACTATTTATAGATAATCAAAATTATACATCGGATGTCTTTTTTTTTCTTGACGGGTGAAAATGTTCAAAAACGTACTCGAGATCTGGGGAAAAGATATCGAGTTATGTGGGATTTTTACCCACTAAAATCCTCTTGATACATCGCATGCCTGCTGAGGGGGGGGGGTGGTACTGGCTACTCGGGCTGAACATATCAGCGCCACCCTTCAACAAAAATCTGACGGTGTTCCCACACTGACAGCTCACGACCTCGCAGGCATAGCGGCAGTTCGGTTACTACGGCGGGCCCGATGTGCAACTGTGGGAGCGGGATCATCCCTCTCAGGTTTTCTTTCGGCAGTCTCCTTTTTGCGAAAAACATCTTCACAGAAGGAGACTGAAACCCTCCACGCATCTGGCTCTTTGAGCATCATTGCTACTACGGTTTTAGCCGAAAGATCACGCCCTATTTTGTCGATCAAAATGCGTCGTTCGGAGTACCACGCGGGGCACTCTTCAACCATGTGCTGGGCGTCATCTTACTCTGCGTCACAGTGATAACATCCAGGGGTTTCCTTCCCTCCAATTCGGAACAGATACTCACCAAAAGAACCATGCCCGGTGAGCACCTGCGTCAATCTGAAAGTGTCCTTACCATGATTCCTATCAATCCGGGCCTCAAAATTTGGCAAAACTGCCTGCACGATTCGTTGGCGAATAGCACGTTCCTCTTCTAGGTGCACCCGTTACTCTGCATGTATTTGGTAATATGCCCACTTTTTGACGAATGACTGACTCTGACGAATGGCGCAGGTCTTGCTGTAAAGTTTAGCAGCCATATCCGCCAGAATGTCCAGAGGCAGAGAACGTCCCAAGAGGATACTTCGGATGTCTTATAAACCGAACAATTTCCATCATGTCTTCTCCAACAAACTTGATACTGGCGAGATAATCTGTGCCCAGTTGGCATACCTAAAGGCCATTTAACACAGAAGAAGAAGACACAGGTTACGTGCTGGCGAATCGCCGGACTGACTAAAAATAGTTACGTGGTGTGGTGACGTGGTGTGGTGACGTGGCGTGCTGACGTGGTGTGGTGATGTGGCGACGCTTCGTCATGGGATGCGCCACTGTAGATGTTACACATAAAAAAATAGTGTTAATTACTTCCACACTTTAATGGGATAGCCTGTAGAATCTATCCTCTCAAATTAGGAGTGTCTTAAAATATATTTTTTGAAGTTGCGGGCATCAGCTACTGTATATTAAAAACAAAATTCATCATCTGCCTTTATGGGGTGGTTGAAAAATTGTGTCAACCATACTTCCTCGGCTGATAACAAATTGTGATTATGTCACGTCCTAAACCCTTCCCAAGTAACCGTACATTATATTTTATTTTACGGTATCCCGAAGCTTATGTAAATAAATTGTTATTTTTATTTATAAATACGAAAATTCTGCAGGTTTTACTCCGTTTTGGGTAGGTTCAATTATTTTTTATTAAATTACTAGTTGTTCTGTGGTGTTACCGGCGTAGTTCCACATTTCATGGTTCTAAGGAATTATTAAATACTGAATACACAAAACTTAATAAAAATCGGTCGTGTAATAACATGGTATTAGTTCAGTCATCTACACACGTACAGAATAATTACAACATATATAAAGAATAGTCGCTCTCGGTGGTGTCACTCTCGTAATTACCAATAACGTGGAAAGATGCGAATATCTGTATCAATATCTCTAAACATACCAAATTCATGAAAAGAAAAGCTTAATATTTCTCTTTAGGATAACTTCGCGGACTAACATATACACACACACACGTATATATATATATATATATATATATATACGTGTGTGTGTGTGTGTGTGTTCATTAGATCGATAGAAGTGTTTTAAAACTGTAGTTTGTGGTCTGAAATATGAACTATTTTATTTAAATAGCTCAATATTTTATGAACACGGTAAAAAGCTATAAATGTGTAAAATAATATTCATAAAATGGGAAAGCATGCTTGCCGATGCTATTCCCAATATATTATTCGACGAACCCATTTCGAATAACGCCATAAACGTTGCATGTATAAAGGGAATTAATATGGTTTTTATTACTTTATTTATACGCTTTAGAGCCGTGAACCGATTATGATTTTAAAACCGGTGGATACTTCGAAAAAAAACCGGTATTTGAGAATATTTCTATGGTTTCAAAAATAACACCATGATATCAAATGATTTTTATTATAATAATTACAATTGGAGGCATTAATTAAAATTTAGAAAACATTTACACCCTAATTTAAGAGTTTGTTTGATGATTTATTTGAAAATTTTATATCCATACCCGGACATATTTATCTATTTTGATAAATAAACAGGACAATTTTTACATAAAAACCAAAAGGTAATAAGATTTGTACCCGGATCAGGAATAGACACAGTAAAAGAAAACAATGATAATTACTACATAAACAAATAATCTAATATTTAGTTCTTAATTTTGGAATAGGACGTAAATAGATCTTTTTGAGAGAATTTCCTTCTGTTATAAAAACAGCAACTTACATTATCTAACAACTTTTATTCTGTTCACTATTTAAATATTCATACCTTGCACTTTACTAATAACTTCATCACTATTTGAATTTATACAATTTAGCACTACTTTTCTTAAGACAACTACTCCACGAAACACAGCTCGAAAGACTCTCTTAACAAATTTGTTCCGTTCGCTAATGTCACCTCGTATTGCATAACATTTCGTATTATTGCATAATGTTTTTGATATTTTTAAGTAAAGTAAAGTTAGTAGCAGCCCATTAACGTCCCACAGCTGGGCACAGGCCTCCTCACTCGCATGAGAGAGGGTTTTTAGAGCATAGACCCACCACGCTGCTCCTTCACTCATATGCTTTATTCCTTCACTCATAGTCTTATGTGACGGGAATCCGACACGACCGGAGAGAGACCTGGCGCAGGACCGAAAACTTAACGTGCTCTCCAAGGCAAGGGAGGGAGGGAGCACACCGCCAACGTCCCAACTTCGGGCAAATATTGAGAAAATCTTAACAGAAAACTCAATATTGATTTTTAAATTGGCCCGACCCGGGACTCGAACCCTGGACCACATGTCTGTAGTCGAACATGCTAACCATTAGACCAATGAGGCAGTATTTTTTTATTTTTAAGTGTTGCTGCTATATTACTTAATAACTCCCAACATTTCAGAGCTATCCATGTTGTTACCCAACTATCTTTAGTCTAATACTTACATACTCTAAAAATCAAAGTATTATTGGAATAATTCGTCTTTATATATAGGCTTTGCAAGAGTAGCCTTTACGGAAATATAATTTTGCACGACTCAAGAGGTATTAGGAGTTAATTTTGAAGTCACCTACTAATAAACTTCAAATTAAAGAATAGATGATCTTCTAAAAACTAAAATCTATATCTATTATTACATGGGATAAATTCTAACACAGAGTTATGAATAATATGATTTGATTAATGTCGATACTTTTATCAACTTTGAAAATGAAAAAAAAATAGTTATAGTGGCATAACTACAGTTTGACATATGGTATCGCGGACTTTTTTGTAGATATTAATACGTTCTATAATATTGTAAAACGTTTTTGTGTTATCTTCAATAGTTTTCGCAGTGCACACGAGAGAAGATCTTTACTTTCACACCTTGGGTTACATTAATGCATTTCTCTAAGGGATCCCTATTTTATTTCAGATCGTATTAAACCCTATGTATATCAGTGAAAATTCAGCTTTCTAATCGTTAATAAATTTTGAAATCTGTCCAGTAGTTTTTCTGTGGAAACGTTACAGACATACCTACTTACATACATAAAAACACAAATGTTTCCTCTTAACAATATTAGTTTCCTCCTCCTCTGGTCATCACTGGTCTGGTCATCGCTGAACATTGTGATGTTTCCGACGAAGCAAGCTGTACCATCTTTGCCGATCGGTAGCGTTGTGGATGTTCCGCTACCTGATCGGACCATTGCTTTGGACTTCGGCCTCTGGGTCTTTTGCCTGCCATCTTATCGGTCAATTTAAGTTTCCCTTGGTTATCTCTCGACCTTTGCGCGATATGTCCAAAGAATTTTAGTAAGCGCTTTAGACATATCGCGGAAAGCCTGTCAGTTACTTTGATAAAATTATATTTTAAAATTTAGGCCAACAATTTTAACACACTTAAAAAATAATCGTACTTTTAAATTATTTATAATTGGGTAATCATTCTTCCAAAGCTACGTGAAAAATAATTAGTATAATTTAAATAACAAATAAGCAAGAAATTCAATTATATTATGAAGATAACGGATTAAAGTTAGAATATAAACTGGTTGCCAGGATTTATCAACAACAGTGATGCTAACGCAATTTGTATGTTAATACAAACGCTACAAGTTTGATGTCTAACTTGGTGGTATTGTTTTTTGTATTAATTTACTCTTACATTAGAATTATGAAGTAAATTTAAAATATATATGCTTCTACGCTAACTTGTGTTTAAAGTAAACATATTCTTATGATAAATTCTTAAGTAATAGTAACTTGAGAGGTGTGATCTTTGAAACAGTATTAACCGTGCGTAAAAAGTTAATTTCTTGATCGCTTGACTGTAATCTCGTAAAAAAACTATGTCTTAATGAAAAAAATCGTGTTATTTAACATTTGTCAAGGGTTCCGTGATGGATAAGTTTTATTCTTACCCTTTGCATCTAATTTGTAGCGGTCTCGTGGTTAAAAATGTCGCTTTATCTTTTAAAGAGCCTTTCTATTTTACTTTTCCTGTCCCTTGGCAGCCTTTAGGAACATAATAAAACCGTGTTATAGGTGCCCCAAAAGTTTGAAATATTAACTTTTAGATATAACTAGCTATAAAGCCGTACAGCTTACACAAACCCTTTGTTTGAAACCATTTTCACTGCGGTTGACCGCGTGCATTCATGTTAACTGTATATCTGACGACAAAGGCTGTATATTATTCTATATATGTTCCTGTAATTTTGTCAACGACACTTCCTCAGACCGTTTATTCTCGTAATTCACGTAGACTAAATTATATCATTGCCTTTATAAAGCATGCAATGCATTGTTGTAAAACATTAATATTATAGTAAAACTTCTGAATTGTTCCAGGTTTTGGGCAGATTTATGGCGAAATTCCTTTAGTTTTGTTAATATAATATTTTGCGAGTTACTTCGTATATCCTTCCAGCCTCAATGTTTATCTAAATATATATATGAGATATCAAGGTGTCTATTGACTCATCACGATATCTCTGGAACCATAAAGCGTAGGGACTTGAAATTAGGTAGGAATATTCCTTTTGCCGAGTAGAAGTGAGCTGAGAACGGATTTTACGAATTTCCACCCGCAAGGGGGGTTAATTAAAAAAAAGTCATTTTCACATTTTTAAACTATACACCGATAATCTAGAGCCTGATGCTATAAGCTCCTTGCAGTCGTTGTCTCAACCGATGGACGTCCACTGGTGGACAAAGGTCTCTCTTAATGAATTCCACTGAGCCAGATCTTGCACTGCTTATATCCAGCGGCTGCCAGCGACCCGGCTGATATCATCAGTCCACCTGGGGGGTCTCTTTGCAGTAATACACAGCAAATAGCTCATTGAAATATTTACACGTATATTGTCGAAATTAATGAAAATGCTACCCAAAAAACATTCCACGCAGACGAAGTCGCGGGCTCAGCTAGTATTGTATATATTTGACTTTGTGATGTACTATACCATGAATTTACCATTGTTAAAACAATAAAGGCTTGAAAAAAGTGAAAGCTGCAAGCCTTACTTTAAGAATCGTGCTAGATGGTGTAGGAATTGACTTAAAATTTTTCTTTTATGTTCCTTGTTACATAATAAAACAGATATCCCGATCGCAAAAGTTCGTTTGTTCGTTATTTAATAAAAGTGTTTGCGTGATGGCTAGTAAAATTTTATATTATATTACCAAAAAAGAAAAACAAGGGAATGTGCCTTTCAATTAATAATTTTTAAAGTGATAATTCTGTAGAATTTAATAAGTGTGTGTATAATTATCTACCTTAGAAGTTATACTTTTTTGGCGTAATAGGATAAAAATCTTTTCAAAAAATTTACCTTTCGCCTTTTCCTACGTTTGTAGAAATAATAAACGTAAACTAACTTTCATTATATATAAATAGTTTATAATCTGTTTTCTATAGTTGCGTCTAAAAGTTATAAGTTGATAAGAATATCACGTTGATATTTTGTCAATAATATAACAAGTAAAGTAAGTAGCAGCCCATTAACGTCCCACTGCTGGGCACAGGCCTCCTCCCTCATATGAGAGAGGGTTTTTAGAGCATAGACCCACCACGCTGCTCCACTGCGGATTGGCAGGCATAGTACACAAGTGCACTCTCTATTCCTTCACTCTCATAGTCCGATGTGACGGGAATCCGACACGACCGGAGAGAGATCAGGCGCAGGACCGACGGCTTAACGTGCTCTCCGAGGCACGGGGGTGGATCACACCGCCAACTTCCCAACTTCGGGCAAATATTGAGAAAATCTTAATAGAAAACTCAATATCGATTTCGAATTGGCCCGACCTAGGACTCGAACCCAGGACCTCATGTCTGTAGCCGAACATGCTAACCACTAGACCAATGAGGCAGACAGTGTGCGGTATAGTTTCAATTTACTCTCAGTATTTTTCTCTAATGCGCTTAAAGAAGTATAGCTTCAAAAATCTGTTAAATCGACAAAACTTTTTATTTCATTGACAACTATTGAAAGGGGTCTACTAATAATTAATAATAAGTAACTATATCTAATAAAAGGTTATATTATCCAATATATCATTTCATTTAAAAACCTGTGAGACATTAGCAAACTTAAATAAGTAATGCGGACTACAAATCTGTAAAAAGTTAGTCACCAGTTGATCTAAATAAATCTTCAGGCCTTTCATAAAATGGACTAGACTTTAACATTTCTGTTTGACAAAGATC
Source organism: Elymnias hypermnestra (assembly GCA_015832385.1). NCBI lineage: Eukaryota > Metazoa > Arthropoda > Insecta > Lepidoptera > Nymphalidae > Elymnias > Elymnias hypermnestra. The sequence goes on along the minus strand of JACTOM010000562.1, from coordinate 189,990 downwards.
TACGCATTTGGGAATAATAAATGAAGATATACGAACACCGAAGGACGGACAATCTAACCCTCATACCTTATTAGATACTTTATATATATCAGATTCAGCGTCTTTAGCAAAATATGGTGTAATTATTTATTCTTTTGACGGCAGCGATGGTCCATTGAAGTATTCGCTAAGTTTACAGACATCCTAGGTTTGACACCGCCAGGGAAAATTTAGGAAACTGCATTTTCAAATTTGCCTGAGTCATGACTGGTGAGAGGCTTCGGCCGTAGCTAGTTACCAGCAAGGATGTGCTGCCAAGCAAGAAATTTGCGTTCTAGTACGATGCTGTAGAAACAATAAGAACGATGGCGTTTGTGAATTTTATCGATATTTCAACCCAGTTGCATGGATCGAAGTCACGACGTAATTGGCCTTTTAAATTAAATTGGTCGGTAAACCACGAAAATTTAAGTTTAAAACAATTAAAATTACCTCTTACCAAGTTAATGTACTTCAGGCATAATCTATATCATCGCTTATCATCAGATGTGATCACATTCCAGGGCTAACCTGTCAGCAATAAAAAAACTGTGGAATATACTTTTAGCATTTATCGAGAGTATATTCAGAGTATTTCTATTAATTTGCTGTAAATAAATTTTCCAATCGTGAACACTGATAATAACCAAAATGTAATATCGCAATATACCGATTAAATCAAATAATTTTTCTTGTATTTTATGTTTTCCTTATATTTTTTCATTCACAGTATCTGGTTACGATGATATATTTGTTTAAAGTAATAAAACGAAACACGTATCATCCTACATAAATTAAGGTGTTTAATTTAAAAATAATATCAAGGCAATTCATTAAAAAACAATCACGTTTATGTAACGTAATGTTGGCTTTTGTGCGTAAGCATATCCAAGCAAATTTTATGTAATACTAAGATAAATCTGGCCATACTATGGTTTAATATGATATTACTAAAAACAATAGCTTCTTTCAATCGAAACAGAACTAAGTGAAGCACGGGACTATCACGGAACAATTTGACGTCGAAATAACCTATTTATATGCAGCAGCTGTGGCTGACAAAAGTTAATATTTTATCAAGTAAACGCGTTGGGGCGTGTCTTCAATGTCTAATACAATATGTTTGTCTTTGTCTAAGTATGCTTTCTTTCTATAATAAATAAATGACATAGTATGCAAATATATATATATCGGAGGGCAGATGTCTGTGGAACGCTGGCACCCTCTATCGGCGTGGACAGAGTCAATGGTGGCAGTCCGGCGGGAGTCTCTCGGCAGTTGTCGAGTTGCGCTCAACCGGGGCAGTCTACTGTTGGAACTGTCGCGTTCCTAGCTATTATTCTTAATGAGTTTGTGTACATTGATATCGGGAACATTAAGTGATTGAACATTATAATTCGAGTTAATTAATAAAGTGTTTGATTGCACCGGCATTACCCACGAACGCCCACAGTATAAATAATTAATAACGATGTCGGCGGAGAACCCTACGCTCCTGTGCTTTATGCTTCTCCGTTCTCTCTTATTCTCCGACATATAATTCTAATGAGATTTTCTTATATTTTTTTAAGTCAGTCCAATAAACAAAAGTTCTATATGGCAAAAGCCAAGAACACATATTATTATAGAACGTACATGCTCCTGAAATTAAAAAAAAAACAATGTTATTTATGTTACATCCAAAACATTATCTGCTTAAGTAGTAAAGGAACCTTGTTTTCTTTGATCGCCAAAAGTTTGTTTCAAAGAGGATAATTACTAAAGTTGGCTGACATTTAGAAAGTAATATGTGGGAGTACCAAAATTAGTGGTGTAACTTACCACAGCCTTAATCCATCGTTATATAAATGCTATTTTTTGTTAAATTGAGCACTCGCAATTTAGAAATTTTGATTTATTAGTCTGTTAATATTTTGTATAAGTTTATAAAGTTTGGATAAGAAAATTTGCGTTCCGATACGATTTTGTATAGAAGCCATTACGAAAGATGTGAATATTAAAGAAACTTTCCTTAGTATTTAGCTCATAGATGTCGTTACTTCAACTCTATAAACTTTGAACTTCTACCAGAAAGTATCTAATTATTAAAAACATGTCTTTGAAGCATGGACAATCGGGCTCTGTAGGTTTATATTTTTTGCCACTTGTAGAGGCTTTTCATTTAACCAATTTCCTAAACATGATAACTGTGTTATTTACAAAGAATCTCCTCTGTGATGATCGAAATGGGTATCGTATGAACCCTTAGATTGTACAGAAAAAACAAGTATGAAAGGATTTTAAACAAATATGTCATAACTTGTGTAAACTTGATAAATAATCACACTTATTCCGACTTCAAAGTTCCAAATATAGTTGTAAAATCTAAGAAATCAAGTCTGCAATAAGGGTTTGAAAATTTCCAGTAACAGGTACTTTTATTCAAAGGAGCTCATGTGTAATTATCAAAAACAAAGTTTCTTACATATCCAGGGCCAACTTATCCAAGTATGAGTGTAAACTCGTAAACGTTAATACTTTAGGGCCAATAAATGTTGAAGATTTTCAGATTGGCGTAGGGTCCTCCGCCGACATCGTTATTAATGGCATCCAAAATTTCCATACTGTGGGCGTTCGTGGGTAATGTTGGTGCAATCAAACACTTTATTAATTAAGTCAGATTATAATGTTCAATCACTTAATGTTGTTGATATAAATTTACACAAACTCATTACTAATAATAGCTAGGAACGCGACAGTTTCAATAGTCGATCGCTCCGGTGGACCGTCACCCGAGAACGCCTGCCGGACTGCCACTATTGACTCTGTCTCACACCGATAGACAGACGGCGCCAGTGCTCCTCAGACTACCGCTCTCCGACATATACATGTACATATCATGTTTATAATGTTTCTAAATATGTGAATTAAGTTGGAAAAATCGCTGGTCTCCATTAAGAAAGTCAGATCTAGAAAAACATAGCTGTTCAGAAGAGAGGTTTGAAGTTTCATTGGAAAAACTTTAAAATCTGATCTCTAAAGTAGCAAGCGTGAAACTTAAAACAGCTTTCCTGAAAGTTGTCTACTTTTTTTAATAGAGACAGAGGCTAACGTGTTTTAATTTATCTAACTGTAAAAATAATGTCGAAAGTTTGCAACGCTAAGGACTTAACCATAACATGTAGGTAAATTTGGTTTCGAAACTTTGCCACGGTTGAAATAATTGGTAAAGTTAGCTGATACTTAGTCACGGTTTCGTAACATGTGGTAATATGAGAGTTGAGATAAAAATGTTTCCTACCGAAGAGTGATTGGCAAAGTTGGCATAGGGTCGCGATAACGTGTTTAAATGTAAGATTTCTTATGATTGGGGTACTTACACATTAAAATTACAAAAATTAGTCCGCTACGTCTCTCTGTTATGCGTAATAGTCAATAACTACAAAATGGATTTTCATACGGTTTTTACGAATAGGTAAAGTGATTTTTAGGGAGGGTTCTGATATAAGATTTGTTAAGATTTATATAAACTTATATACTCAAACCTTCCTCATGAATTACTCTATATATTGGTTAAAACCGTATAAAAATATGTTATGTAACTTTTGAGTTTGACAGGACCTTTTTATACTATGTAAGAATAAGTAAGGTAAGTAGTAGCGTATTGATGTCCCACTGCTGGGCACAGGGCTCCTTACTTTACCTTGCGAGTTTCCTTAGGATGTTTTTAATTCACCAAAAAGCGCATTGCAATGGTTCTGGATTCAATTCCCTTTATGGCAAATCCAGAATTGAAATTTCTTATTTGTCTGCGCTCGAACTCGTGGGAGGATTCAACCATGGCTAGTAACATTTCTACAGGCACAGACATTCCACTAAGCAAATATTTACCTTTCGGTAAGATACTAAGTAACAATAATAGGTAAATTTCTTCTTTTCAGACTATTTTGCTTTCAACTTAGACTGTATCTATGCACATATCTTCATGTGAGATCAGTGTTATATATTAACATATCAGCAACGAATAAAAAGTTTTTAAAGACAAAAAAGCGTTGCCGTTGCGTCACTTATTAGGCTTGACAAAATGTTATATTTATTTATTTTTTCACCACGTAAGTTTAACTTAAAAATCTAAATAAAAACTAGTACCCAATGGACACTAACCCTTCAGCGAGATCTTTTCCGGCACACTACAAGTGGAAGGGTTTAATAGCAAGGACACTATATCTATTTTAGTTATTTTCTGAGTTATTTTGTGAGAAGATATCTGAAAACATAAATATCAAAGTCTTTCAATGCTAACTTTGACACGTTTGAGAATTACAACACAGCATATTTGTTCACACTTTGAGAACACAGGCTAAATTAATTTAAGGTCTTAAAGCAACAAGAAGAGGGCTAAATAATCGGTAAAGTTTTATTGGAATTCTAATAAGAAGTTTATCAATTATAAAGTAGCGTTATCAAACATTATGGTCTAGAATCATGCTAGAATTTAATTATAGAGGTTGGTGTGTGTACATAAGACGTGGGATGTTAATTTAATTTGTATCTATCTAATTATTTACGAATCTATTTCTTCCCATTAATGTTTGTAATTTTATTACTATTTTATATTAAATATTATTATAGTTATTTGTATATAATATATATTTTCGGGTTTGCGTGTATTTCAATGTGTATTTATTTGCTTGTAGCTGTTTATTCGTTTACATGTATTTATATGTATATAAGTATATACGTTTTTCTTTGTAGTGAGTTATTATAAATGCGAAAGTTGTAAGGGATGAAAGTATATTCATTTTTAGAGCTAGAATCTTAAAATTATTTTTTTGATATGTTGATTCGCTATAAATAAATATTACATTCAAAACTTGTTACAATCTTATCTTTTACTTTAAAGCGAAATGCTGAAATATACATATGAACGTCGCCTAGCTTTATTTATAACTAATTCTCCAAGTTTTATTAGCTGCAATCGATAAGACGCCTATTTGCAAACGTTGAATAAATTCATTCAATTTATTCTTCCTCTTTCTCTTTGTAAGTATTGTACGGCAAACTCCTCATTGTTACATTGTTTCAATAAGTTACGTTACGTACGATAAGTTAATTATACTATAAAAAATTAAAGTTTTATTGCAATCGGAAAACGGTGCGATGTACAAAATACAAACAAAACAACAATGTTTTACATATATACTCTTAGAAAAGTATGTAATGTTTTATTTTTGACACTTCGCCTATTCTAAGCTTACTTAATCGCAAATTTTAATAAAAACTTGTCGATTTTATTATATGTAAGATTATTTATGCAATGATTTGTTTCATGCTCTTTTGTAGATTAATTAAAGAAAAAATATCCCACCACATATTGATTTCTTATATATCTATGGGGTTAAGCATCGTTAAGTTTTTTGACACTTCCGACATTTGTCGTTATACTTCAATCATGTTACATAAAACCTTGATTATTTATATACATATAGAATCATGGCTTCTTCAAGAAACTCTGTACCTATGGGTGAAAACTGCATGCGAATCTGTTCAGTACTTTTTGACTTTTACTGAGTGACAGTCGCGATGGAGGTCTTTGCTTTATATTATATTAGGAAGCGCAGTTTTGTGTTCGCTTTTGTAATAAGCTTCTTCATAGTTTCTACCTAAGCACCTACTACAATTGTACTCAAGTAGGTAGAGATGACCACAAATGGTTACGTCAGTTCGTGGTAAGGTTCACCGCATAATGTAGCATGTAGTGTAATTGTTCACGTGAACATTCGTGCTTGAACGTGTCTGATATTATGGGTAAAGTGATTGCTCTGTCACTCGAAAATGTTCCGAGTGTCGTTTTAATGTACCTGAAGTTGTGCGATCAAAAATTCGACCGTAAATTGCATGTAAATATGTTATTAATTTAGTTAAATGTGTCTCTATTATAGGAAATGTAAAATATATATATTTATATTTATCTGTACTGTAAGTTTAAATTATTATGTATAGTTAGTGTAAGTATTATAATTAATATTATACGTTTGGGTAGTTCTACAAGTTCTTATTTTAACTTTTTTTTTTATTATGTTTACACTGTAAGTCTTTTATGTTGTACGTTTTAAGTTTTTCTTTTTATTTGACGTATTGCTGATGTCCGTGGCCTCACAAGGATTTAGCTGAAAATTAGCGCTGTGCGTTCTTTGCCTTTTATATCTAACGCATAGCAAATTGCTGAGCTAAATTCCTTTTCGAATTGTTAATTATTATCACTATGTTTTATTCAATTTGTATTACTTGTACAATTAGAATAAACGTTCTTCCTTTCTTTATTTCTTAAATTGCCCAATGATGTGACATGTAATTCTAGTGCAGGGAAGTCGCCGATTTGAATCCGCATTCTCCATTGAGTTTCTTTTTATAAAGGTCTTTGATTATTCTTTCCAACCCATAATTGTGCCTTCCCGTGACAGTAAACGATGTGTAGAAACCTGTATGTCACGGGAATAATTCTGGGTTAAGTGTAGCCTGTCAATCAGCAATAGACCAGTGTGGTGACCCTATGCTACACGTCCTTTAAGGTAAGGAACTCTGTGTCCAAGAGTGGGACGTTTATGGGCCTTTACTTTTATCGTTATTTCAATAAAAACTGATGCTTTAAGGTACGTGAGTGAAAACATTTAACTAAAACCAAATTGTACAACGTTTAAATAATCAAAAACAACCGATTTTTGTATTCAAGTCGATATGATAAATTAAAAAAGTACACTAAAACACTAAACGTACACAGAGGCATATAATTGGTAGGAAATATTTATTCTGTTCATCAAAAAGGTTGTAAAAATCTCAATTATATTGATAAACATTGTATCAAGGTAATATGGACAACATTATATGAATATACTAATTGGACAATGCGGACACTGACAACACAGCAATTATCTTACCATCTTGTGTAAATATAGTTATGTCAATTGAAAATCTTTTTGTTTTAATTAGCCTTTTATTAATTGTATTATCTTTATTTGTTTATGAATTAAAAGCATGCTACAAATAAATTGTAATTTTAGATACAATGTCACGGATGGAAGATAAATCAGAATTATCTTCCACAAGCAACTTTGCCACAATCTTATTTTGTATATTAAAAGCAACTAGTTACTGGTCCCTATTCAAAAAGTCGAATCTACAACAACACAACTGTTCAAGACGGCGATTTGAAGACATCAGATTTTAAAGTTTCCATCAATGAAACTAACTTCATGCCGCTCTTCTGAAATATCGTATTGTTATAGATTCAACTTCCTGAATAGGGACCATAGAAATAGTTTAGGAAGTTTGGAAAAAAAAGAAATTCTGACATCATTAATTATTTGATTTAAGTTATCATACTACGTTACTGATAGGTAAGGCTAGAATTAATAACAGAAGAAAAGTTATCGTAATATCACAGCCCTAAGCTGGTCATTTTGTCGTGAAACCTGTTTATTTAGTGTTTGTGGATTTAAGATACCTCGATTGTCTTCAGCAGGAGTTATAAGACTTGGAACTGACTGAGTCGTTTGCTGGGTAATTATTGAAACCACATCTGAGGGAGCTTGAGTAGTTCGAGATGGTTGTTGCGTATCTGAAGATACTGTGTTAATAACAATTGCTTGGTCAGATTGAGATGGCTGTTGAGTATCTAAAGATGCTCGATTATTTAGAAAGTCTTGTGTAGTCGGAATTGGTTGACTGTTTGAAGAGCTACGAAGTGGTGTATTGGGAGAAATAGGATCAATGAATACGTTTGGCCTAAGAGGGAAGGTTTGTGGACGGTTTCTGTTTGCTTCAATTGCTTGCCAGTTGATAAACCAGAATGGTTGGTTGTCCTGTGGTAATTGTCCAAGCCTATTTACTAAGTCTCGATCTCCAAGTGCTTCTATTGGAAGTCGTTGTGTTGTCGTAGTTTGACCTTCACCAAATCTGGAAAATGCAATAAATAGTATTAATTAACGTAACTTTTATTACTACATCAATTCATTAATTTAAGCTCCGTAAGTACTACTTGAACTTGAGTGAATAAATAAAAAAGCCCATTAGTAAGGATTATAAGTTTTACCATGATATACCTATATAGGTTGAGAGTAAACTATTTTTTTTTTTTATTATTAAGTAAGCCATTGACTGTTTTTATATATGACGGAGAATGATGATCTAGTACAAGGTATTTTACCTCTTACACGTCTTTGCTGGTAACAAGCCCCGTCTGATGCCTCTCTTTAATAAATCAAGACCCAGACAAATTAGAATAGTAATTTTTATTAATTCAGTCTGCTGGAAATCGGCTCATTCCCGGTCGTCCCCACTGGGTACGAGTAGGAAAAAAAGGATTCGTTTGTCCCCAGTGGTGACAATTAGAACTTTTTATTTTCCACTTGTTCCGCTATAGACGATGAGTCAAAATACACTAGGATTTCAATAAGAGATTGCACTAATTGGTAAAGCGCTATAATTATGACTTTCTGAGCAAAAATCCCTGAACCTTTTGGATTGAAATATTTTGGATTGAAAATAATTTTAATTGACTCACGTAATTAGTACAGTATTAACGAATTTACAATCATTCTTACAGTTTTCAGTTTACAGTTAAAATGCTTTATTTACGACTTTTTAAGCAAGAATCCCTGAACCAATGTTTTTGATAGAAAATAATTTTAAAAACTCAGATAATTAGTACGGTATTAAAGAATTTATAATGATTCTTACTGTTTTGAGGTGCCTATCACAAATAATCAACAAATGAAAAATTATCTACCATTTCTTAAAATTTGTACGGAGTTGACAATGTTTAGTTATATGAGTATAGCTGAGACTTTATAAATGTTTGTTTTTTAAAATCATTCAAGAGTTACAGAGCTGTTTTATAGATCGGTTTAGAATTTTCAAAAACTTATAGAAATTTTATCTATAATAATAACAATATTTGTAAGTAAATAAGTCCATTAACTGTGATATATAATTTTAACATTAATACTATAATATGTTGTAGATAAATATTTGTAATTTGTAAAGAATTATTATAAATTCGTTAATACTGTACTAATTGTCTGAGTTTTTTAAACTATTTTCAATCAAAAACATTGGTTCAGGGATTCTTGCCTAAAAAGTCGTAAATAAAGCATATTAACAGTCCGTGGAATCTCTTATTGAAATTTTCACGTATGTCTCTTGTTCTATAGCGGAACGAGTGGGAAATAAAAAGTTGTAATCGTCACCGAACGAAACTTTTTTTTCCACTCCTACCTAGTGGTGACGACAGGATCGGGACCTTTCCCAGCTGAGCTAATACTAGCTTTATTGCACTATCAGATTAATTTTAATTAGTAGGAACTCAGAAAAGGTTATATTACTTGTTCCCTAGGGTATCGTTTTGTGTATTTGCTGAAGTAGTGGTTTCTATAACGGGAAACCCTATGGGTCGTCGTCCAGCGTACGGTGACCTCTGGCTGGCAGAAATTGCTATCACCGCTGCGAGGACTATAAAATGACTTCGATCCATCTTGATTAATGAGTCTGGAAGTAAAAGTGTTAATTAGTAAAGTTATTTAATGAAATTTGTTTTTTATGTTTGCACAATTAGTTTTCTAGCGACTTTGTATATATATACTAGCTGTACCAAGCGGGTTTGCCGAAAAACTTATGTACTTAATAGTGGTATACAATTAATTATTGTACTTTTCGGTGAAGGAAAACATCACAAAGAAATTCTGAGATTTATGTAACCTACAGAGGAGCACCATGATTTGTCTAGGCTCTAAAAACCTTCTTACGTCTTCTATGAGTGTTTAGGTCGTTAGGACGTTAAAAGATTGCTAATTAGCTAAAAGCTTGAACTAATAGCAGAAATTCATAAACATAGATTGAATGGATCAAGCGAAAAACAATGAATGAAAATTTTTCCCATGCGAAATACTAAAATGCGAAAAGCTTATGAGGCGAAGAAATGCTTCACGCTCCGGAAGTTACGTAGACCAGAAACTCAAATACGTTTTGCAATTCCTTTGTTCATTTTTGTGCCAGAACGAAAACTCTCCTGAAATATTACGACTAGTTGAAATGCTACATAAGCTACGAGCTTTAAAATTTTCCAAATTATATTACTTTGTTATCTTTAACGAATTCTCTGGCGCAATTGTACTAGTGCTCGCTTATTTAGTTGAAATTCAGCGTTCAATTCCTGGCATGGGAAATTGTGTTATCTATTTCGTGTGAGTCTAGAAAGGTGGCTTCTCCGGTAGCTAGTTACCGTTCTATCAGCACAAACATACTACCAAACAAAACTGTTCACGTGAGATGTGCCACTAAGCAATAATTTATGCAAAATACCGTATAAAACTATTAAAAGGTAAATTGCTTCTTAATAGACTATATTTACTATCAAGTGATATCATATTCAATCATACAATATCAGAGATATTTCAAATATCCTTAAGCAAAAGCGCGAAGTTTTTAATGTTCAATTAATTTTAAAAAAGGCTACAAGTTGCAATGACATTTCACATCTCTAAGAACTTGTACTTCTGAATAAAGAGAGCCATTTAATCACTAGCTTCTGCCTTCGTCTGCGTTGACTTTTAATTAGGTTGTCCGTTTGTCTGTCCGGCCGTGTTTTTTATTTAACCCAGTAATTTGTCCGCGCTTGTTAACGGAAACAACTATCTCCAGTCCCGCACGGACGTTTTTGCGTCGATTGCCCCGCGGGTCGAATGACGCTAAAGTGGCTCCTGGGACTTAAATGTTCATAAAATACTACCAAATGTTATGATTTTTATGTTTGGTAATAATAACACTATACAATGTTATCTTCTGTTTATTATATTAAGACTTGGTGAACGCGTCATTTTGCGCTAAACTTTGAAATAGTGAAAAAAAATCCATCTTGTACTTATAGCCTTATATTTAAAAAAATAAAATTCTCCTTAAGAGTTTTCATTGTTATTCACATCACATATGTAATCAAAAACACAAATAAACACTCACACTTTATAAAATACCACAAAAAACTTAACGAACTTCGAAGCGTCACTTTGTAATTTATTTTTGTTTTTTCTATAGTTTGGTCTCATCTTTACGCATTTTTCGTTACAGCAGTTACCAAGAAGCGAAATAGATAATACACATTATGATTTAAAAAGAAAGAGGTGCTTATATTTCCGCCCGAGTTAAGACAGTACTAGGTTAGCATGTAGTTGACACGGGCATTTGAACGGTTATCAATCACTGATATCGCCATCTATGCAAGAGAATCAATAACTCTGTTGCTTGTGTTATATTACCTATAGTTTGTTCAACAATATCCTGTGTTCTTCTAGAACACAAACTATCACTTAATTAATTAATAAATTAGTAATTGAATAACAAACATACAAACTTATACATATATATTGTTAAATGGGATAATAAATAAGGAAAATAGGATAATAAATAAGGAAAAGTCGAATGCATTATAAGAAAATGTCATGATTTGAATGGTTCTCAGAAACTGACATTAGGCTAGATGTCATAAGGAAATTCCAGACAGTACCTACTCAATATCTCCTTAAGAATTAATACTTCTATTACTCAACGAGGCGTGGCAATATTGATTCAAGATGCTACTATTCTTTGAAGACTATTGTTAAATACTATCAAATTGTAAGGTAAGTAGTAATCTATAAACGTCCCATTGCTGGGCACAGGCCTCCCCATTTATAGGAAAAGGGTTTTTAGCACAGATTCATGTTGCTTGGTCTGCCTCATTGGTCTAGTGGTTAGCTAATTCGATTACAGTCATGAGGTCCTGGGTTCAAGTCCCGAGTCGGGCCAATTCAAATATCAATATTGAGTTTTCTATTAAGATTTTCTAAATATATGCCCGAAAGTTGGCGGTGTGATCCACCCCTGTGCCTCGGTGAGCACGTTAAGCCGTCGGTCCTGCGCCTGATCTCTCTCCGGTCGTGTCGTATTACCATCACGTCGGACTATGAGGGTGAAGGAATAGAGAGTGCACTTGTGTACTATGTCTGCCAATCCGCACTAGGGCAGCGTGGTGGGTCTATGCTCTAAAAACCCTTTCTTTTTTGAGTGAGGAGGCTTGTGCCCAGCAGTGGGATGTTAATGGGCTGCTACTTACCATGTTGCTTGCCTGCGACCCAGCAGGCTTTTAATACGCCAGAATTTTGAATGGAATATGCAGATTTCTTCATGATGATTTCCTTCACCGAAATGTATAATGATGAATTTTTTTATAACAACTAGAGGTCGCCCAGGGGTCAAAATTCGACCATAATTAGTTTCAATTACAAGTTTGAATATCATTAAGATCACATTGTTAAAAAGAAATCTATTTAATTTTTTTTGGATCCTAACAAAAACTATCCGAAAAAAATCCTGTCATCTAAAGTTGATATACATATTTCGACAATTTAATTAATGATGTAAATCTTTTCAAGATGATGTAGATGTAGAGAGAGAATGATGTAGATCTTTTTTTGTCGTTGAACGTTTGCTAAATTTATATTGTGATATGCTTAACCCAGAGATGGTTCTTTGAAAGAAAAAAATAACAAAGGTTCATAGAACTTCAGAAATTTTAAGAAAACTTAATCACCACAGTAACTTAATGGCGTTTAAAATAATTATCAGTTCGCTCGCTCGCTTCAACCGATGGACGTCCACTGCTGGACATAGGTCTCACGTAATGACGTCCACAAGGCCCGATCTTGCGCCGCCTGACTCCAGCGGCTACCGGCGACCCTCTTTATGTCGTCGGTCCACCTTGTGGGGGGTCTCCCCTGCGCCGTCCGGTGCGGGGTCGCCACTCCAGCACCTTTGGCCCCCAACGTCCATCGGTCCTTCGGACTATGTGCCCCGCCCATTGCCACTTCAGGTTCGCGATTCGTAGGACTATGTCGGTGACTCTGGTTCTACTACGGATCTCTTCATTTCTGATTCGATCACGTAGAGAAACTCCGAGCATAGCCCTCTCCATCGCACGCTGAGTGACTCTGAGCTTCCGCATGAGGCCCATAGTCAGCGACCATGTCTCAGAACCGTAGGTCATCACTGGCAACACGCACTGTTCGAAGACTTTGGTCTTCAGGCACTGAGGGTTATCAGACGAAAATATCTGGCGTAACTTCCCGAACGCAGCCCAACCGAGTTGGATTCGGCGGTTGACCTCCTTCTCGAAATTGGATCTACCTAGCTGGACTATATGTCCCAGGTATGTGTACTCGTCAACAATTTCGAGAGCTGAGTTCTCAACGATGACTGGGTGAGGCGGTACATGGATATTAGACATAATTTTCGTCTTATCCATGTTCATTTTCAGGCCCACCTGTTGAGAAACTCTGATGAGGTCATCGAGCATTGTATTGAGATCAGTTATCAATAAGATCAGATCAGATCAATTGTCAGTATATGACCAATATTAAATAATACTCTTTTAATTATTGATTTAATGCATTATATATGCACGATGAAAAAAATATTAGCACTGTGCACTCTTTCTCTATATAAACTACTAGCTGATCCAGCAAACGTTGTTTTGCCATATAATTACTATTATCGCTATATGTTTGTATTTTCTATATCAACCCGTAAAAAATTTAACAAAATTATAATAAAAAAGTTTGGGGTCAATCACCCTTAACGTTTACGGGTGTATAAATTTATTATAAACCTATTGTTATATCTACTGAATATAAATACAAAATTTCGTCAACTTTCGTAAACTTTGACGCAAGAATTTTTATATATTAGATTAGATGCTTACATTTTTGAATCAGAAACGATACTAACATATGTAAGATTTTTAAAAAAGAGAAACTCGTTAAACACCATTTGGATATCATCGCTGTAGTCAAATAGATAGATAGATAATTAAACACTTTATTGCAGTTGAATGGCCGTAGTATATATGTATAAGGCGGTTTTATTAAAAAGCAATCTCTTCTCTCTCTCAAACAGTCACTTTTCGGGTAAAGAATATTCGGAGTAGTAAAAAGCACATACAATACATAAAAAGAGAAACAAATAGGTATAAACAAAAATATGTTAAAAGATACAGTACTATACGCATAATTACGAGTGACTTTAAAAAGCGTGAGTGTAATAAATAGTCTTTTAAATATATGGAGAGAGAGAGAGAGGGAGAGAAAACACTTTATTGCACACAGAATAAAAATAAAAAGACATATTAACTAAGATACCTATTACTATAATTGTATCGTGCAAAGGCGGTCTTATTGTTACAAGCAATCTCTTCCAGACAACCTTATTATGTAAAGAAGCAGACTAAAATAAATAATAAGGCAGAACAGCGCCAGAAACTTAAGTATAATATATAAAAATATTTTTTTGTTTATAACTATATAAGATATTACGTATAATATAAATATTATATACATAAATATCGATATATTTATAGATGCATACTGAAAATATATACACAAAAGTATTGAAATAAAAAAATATACAATATATAGAAAAGGAAAAAATATAAACGTATTATTCACAGCAGTTTCCCGAGTGACGTATTTCCAGTGGTTAAACTTAATAAATTAAAGTCCTACATCTATCCTGCGTACTTTGAAAATAATATAAATACTTCCCCATTGCTTAATCTCACGTCACGTGACCGAGATAGCTGAAATAGATATTAAGAGTGACCACAATGTTAGTTACAAGCAATTGTTTGGGTAGCGAGATTAATCCCCGAGGATTGACTAGAGCCCATTTATGAGATGATCCTGCCAAGTTGTTTTGTTTGCGCAAGGAAAAATATATTTGTCGGAGACGGTCAATAGTACGGTCGATAAACGAAACGAAGCACGAATCTGAAAGTTGGCACCACCGTCGTGACGACATCGGTACTCGGCTAACTTCGTGCTACGACAAGGCCTAACGGAGGGGGGAGAAAGCTTTCATTGAAATTCGATACTTACCTTTCGGCCGTCATCGAGGGCAGACCTCCTAGTTAGGAACTGTTATACATTTCGTTTAATAATTAAGTGCCCCAATTTTGTATTGAGATTCGTTATAGTAAAAATGCTCGACCAATCTACTATTAGATCTACCCTATTTACGCCCATAAGATGTCGAATATGAACCGGAATGAAGACCCGACTCCGTTATATTTAATAATATTTACTTATAGAGGAAATAGAAGTGTGCTCCGTCACTCGGGACTCTAACCTAGGACCTCATGTCTGTATTCGAACAAGCTAACCATTAGACCAATGAGGCAGTTGTCTAAGGTCATGTCTTAAATTAACTCTTTCTTTTATTATAATTTTCCCAATATACATATAAAGTGATTTCAATAAATATTTCTATATCCCTTATATATAAATAGTCAACTTGCATTTTAGATATTATGATGTTTTTGTAATTTCAATGTCAATCACCCCATTCATTAACCTATTCATTGCCTTTTTAAAATCATATAGCTATTAAAATATGATGCTTAAACATTAGTAAAAAAAGGTATTAAATAATTAAAGTAAAAAAGTAAGTAGCAGCCCATTAACGTCCCACTGCTGGGCACAGGCCTCCTCACTCCAAGGAGCGAGGGTTTTTAGAGCATAGACTCACCATGCTGCTCCACTGCGGATTGGCAGACATAGTACACAAGTGCACTCTCTATTCCTTCACTCTTATAGACCGATGTGACGGGAATCTGACACGACCGGAGAGAGGTTAGGTGCAGGACCGACGGCTTAACGTGCTCTCCGAGGCACGGGGGTGGATCACACCGCCAACTTCCCAAATCCGGGCAAATATTGAAAAAATCTTAATAGAAAACTCAATATTGATTTATGAATTGGCCCGTCCCGGGCCTCGAACCCAGGACCTCATGTCTGTAATCGAACATGCTAACCACTAGACCAATGAGGCATTAAATAAATAGTATTAAATAATTTATATTTACTTGACTTTTTACACGTAGGGGTCGTTAACATATCTGTACGAAATATTCTTCCTTATTATTAATTTCGTATTTTTTTTTTTGTGTAATGAAACGATTTTTCCATATCTTTATAATAAGCTATTAAACAACTTTGGTTTGGAGATTTAGGCTAAAAGCTTTTTAACGACTATATTTGCCTTTGCTTTTATGAAACAGAAGGTTACATTTACGCGGGAATCATTTGATGGACTCATTATTTAGCTTTCCAAAATTTTCTTTATCACGTAATTTCGCTTTTATAATTTTTAATAATAAACATTTATATAATAACTGCCTCATCGGTCTAGTGGTTAGCGTGTTCGACTATAGACATGAGATCCTGGGTTCGAGTCCCAGGTCGGGCCAATTCAAAAATCAATATAGAGTCTTCTATTAAGGTTTTCTCAATATTTGCCCGAAGTTGGGAAGTTGGCGTTGTGCTCCACCCCTGTTTCTCGGAGAGCGAAGGAATAGAGAGTGCACTTGTTTACTATGCCTGCCAATCCGCACAGGAGCAGCGTGGTGGCTCTATGCTCTAAAAACCCTCTCTCCAATAAGTGACCTTGTAACAGACTCTTCCGTACGTAAATAATTATATTTATGGATTTTTCATACTTTCATACATATTATAAAAAGAGTATAAAAATATATTATTTATTAATCATAAAATAAAATTAATATATTAAGAAGATTAAATAAGCAAATAATTACAAAATATTATCAAAGTCGGATTCACGTATAGACGGGGCGCGTTCGTGTATTGAACCGCGCGGATCGTCACGACAGCCTCCGCGCATATATAGGGAGTGGTGAGCGGCGCGAAGCGACGCGGCACGGAGATGTCGCGAATGTATGACTGCATGTATTGTATGAGATTATGCGCCTAGCGAATAGAGGGACCGAATTTAAATATTAAAACAATATTTAAATTATAATTAAATATTATAAATAAAATAATAAATGTCATACATTACTACTGGGGCGATACACATATTAGTTGAGTTTATCTTGACTATTTCGAACGAGCGTGCTTCGGCATGCCTACAGTTGGTGTTGCGATCCTACCTTTCACTAGGAGAGGTTGGGGTTCGACTCCAGCTTATTATGGTGTCTTAAATGATACTTTATGGAGGTGACTCCATGAAGTAGTGTAAGACATCGTACTGAATATTACTTTGGTGCGTACTGGGGTCGTCTTGGGTTTCAGGCCTGTATTGATTTCGATCTTTATAGCGAGCCTCGCTCAAGGGCTTCCCCAGGCTGTTCGTCGTTAGGGCGGGGTTTCAGGCCTGTGGCCATTGTGTTACAGCGAGCCTCGCTCCACCTTGACGGCAGACAATCAAAGTTACTGTAGTTGTTTTGGGTGATACGGGTTGTGTTTCAGGCCTGTTGTAGCCTCGGCTATGGCAGTGAGCCTCGCATAACTTTGGACGCCTAGGACTCTAGAGTAGTGCTAGTACAATGTGGTTTCTGAAATGTTACTGATTGATGATCCGGCGCTATAAGCGTCGTCATCGTTAATCGGTAGTGCTAGAGCCATGACCGAATGTTGCTAGGCGTTGCGTTAGCTTCTGCGTAGCAGTGATGGACAAATGAACACTGATCTTGTGGGCTTGCTCACATGTGAAGTGTTCGCCTGTTAGGGACAATCTCTTAGCTTACTATTAAATGTAATAAAAATGACATTGTAGCATGTCATAGATATAGGGCCGCTGGTCGGGCCTTTATTATCAAGGCTGCGGGCTAGCTTATAGACAGTGTGGCCTGCATATCCCTTTGCTTTCAGTGGCTTGCCACGAATATATAATGAACCAATGCTTTTGTTGGGTTGAGAGCTCAGCGACTGGACACTCTGTGTGGGTGTGAGGCCTAGCATATGTGGATCAACGACATATTATATTATTATACAACATTCCCACCGAGGTGGTGACATATTATACATCTATGCAGTCGATCACAAGACTTAAAATATGTGATTATTATTATTATACCACGAATCCCACCGAGGTGGGGATACATACATCGATCTAGTCTAACACTGGACTTAAAACATGTGTAATATATGCGGTGTGGTCCGCCTGCCAGATACTCCTGATCTGTGTAATTGATCTGACAAGATGCATTGGTGATTTATATATCCCATTATAACGAAATCGCGCTTTGCGCATTACAAACATGGCTAATGCCTCATCACAGCTTCGGCTAACAAAATATATGGATTTCGATCCTCGTTTGAATATACCTTAGAGACTTGTCTCTACATATTGACAAAACATATCCGGGCTTTAGTCCCGATGACACAACCATCGAAAGATCATACGCCGCAGGCGCACTATAAACAGGAATCCCTATCCAGGGAGGGGAACTCATAGCACGGGTCGGAGTTCATTATCCCTGGCGGGTGTGGAGCCAGTCTTTGGATCACTCTGGTACCTTATTCATATTATAGTATTAGAAGGTACCTGGGTGCCCATGGTAGGGATTCCTTCAGCGGTAAGTGGTTACTCCACTTACTGCTTATTTTTATATGCGATAGAAAAGAAGTCTGTTGATAGACCTTCCTTGATGGCTATTATGATACATTATAATATTATCCCACAGTCATCCGTGAGATGACTGTGTTTTATTTTATTAAAACGAAAACTACTGATCCAATGGATATTATTTAACATATAATTAACGTTCCCTGAAATTATTATTTGTAATGCCTTATGGATATAATAAAGTAATATTAAGATTTTCGAATCTCACATTATCTTTACCTCTGACGCTCTAAAAGGATTTGGATTACTACGAAAACAACATATTAAAGGGTTCTAACTAGCTGGACGATCGTATATGGCCAAATATATTTATATTTATTAAACTCCAGCGATACCTTTAAACTATGCCAGATGCGAGAGTATGGTTATGTATATTTTTATATATATAAAAAAAATAATAATTATATTAAGTATTGATGAGTGAGGTCGATACAGTTACAACCTGTACTCAGCAGTGAGACGTTAATGGCCTGCTGCTACTTACTCTTACTTAAACATTTATTTAATAAGTTCAAATGTATAGTTCATATTAGAAACACATAAATAAGAAGATATTTCTTTATTCTTACAATTAGTACACACTATCCCTGCATGTATATTCTTCAAATTTTCAATCGTTATTAAATAACTTTTCTAAGCTAACTCCTTCACGTAAGCCTAACTTGTGATGTAAGCTGGTGAAAGTGTGACGAGACCGTTAAGAAAAGTGTGATTAGGCAAGATGAACGAAGAGCGGACATAATTAATAAACTTAAATAATATAATTTATATATAAGCAAATTCGTTTTTTTCTCATAAAGAAAATTTTTAAAACTTGTAATAGTGGAATTGTACTTGAGGTTAATAAATTTCTCAAATATTAATTCATTAATTAAAGATAAATTCGAGAAATTTTATCCATTGAAAGCTCACGTAAAAGTTTTAAGGGTGTCTTTCTAGTAATGATATAAAGAAATTCATGCTACATGTCGTAAGAATTGACTAAAGTTTATTTATATTGTTGTTCTTCAATTACTAATTGTTCTCGATTTACATTGATCAGGTTAAAAAGTTATGGTAGAGATGAGAGCGTTGAGAAGTATGGGTGGACTGAAACTGAGTGACAAAGTGAGAAATAGTGTGATAAGAGTATGTTGTGGTATAAAAGAAGATGTGGTGACTAAAATTAAGAAAGGTATGCTTAGATGGTTTGGGCACATAGAGAGAATGAATAAAAGGAGACTGACAATAAGGATTTATGAGTCAAGAGTGAATGGGAAAGATGGAAGAGGGAGATCAAGGCGAACGTTACTGGACCATATCCAGGACAATTTAAATAAGGGCCAGGTCAAGAGTACTCTACACTGACCAACTGTTATGAAAGGTTTAATGAGTATGGAAGAAGTGAAGGAGATATGCAAGGATCGTGGCAAATGGGAGGACGTGGTCTCTGCCTACCCCTATGGAAAAGAGGCGTGATGCTATGTGTTTTTAATTGAAAGAAATCATGAGTAAACTTAAAAGAATACTCCCTTAAAAGCTTTACCCTTAAAATTACATTCATCAAAACGAGCAATAACAACAATTTCTGTAAACAATCATTAATAAACATGAGTGACAAAGTCGTAAATATTTAGGGCCATTATAAAATGAGGACACTAGCGGCATTATTGAAGTCGTTGGTGGTGATCCTTTGCTGGAAGGTATAGTAACTCAGTGGATTGACATAGATTAACGGCAAAGCGGGTACCAGCCCTTATGATTTCGGGCAAAACAGATTACCTAGGTAAGGAGGCATTGCCTCGAAGCAGCTCCTTCTCCAACTTTGCAAACCCTCACGCAGTTAAGAAGAACCTAGGATTTAGGGTACAGTAAAAACACAATCCTTACTAGTCATAGGGAAGAGAAAGCTAGTGGCCTTCTTCTGCGAGACTATTATTTCCTTAAAGGAAGCAAATTAGAGACAGAACGCTCTCTATGTTTCTCTAGCGTTTAACTGTAATAGCACCTGAAGGTAACTTATAATGCAGTCTAAGATGGAAGCGCGCTAATCTGACGAAAGGCAATCCTATCTTCAAATTTTCAACTAGTGGTTAGCATGTTCGACTACAGACATGAGGTCCTGGATTCGAGTCCCGGATCGCGCCAATTAAAAATCAATGTTGAGTTTTCTATTAACATATTCTCAATATTTGCCCGAAGTTGGGAAGTTGGCGGTGTAATCCCCCCGTGCCTCGGAGAGCACGTTAAGCCGGCGGTCCTGCGTCTGTTCCCTCTCCGGTCGTGTCGAATTGCCGTAACGTAGGACTATGAGAGTAAAGGAATAGAGAGTACACTTGTGTACTATGCCTTCCAATCCGCAGTGGAGCAGCGTGGTGGGTCTATGCTCTAAAAACCCTCTCTCGTATGAGTCAAGAGGCCTGTTTCCAGCGGTGGGACGCTTATGGGATGCTAACTCCTATTGTTTGTACACATCACTGTACCGGAACACAAATATATTTGCTTGATACGTCTTTATTGGTGGGTTGGTAACCGCGATCGAAACTAGACCTGACTCAGATAAATTAGAACATGCAATTTCCTAAATTTGCTCTACCGAGGATTGAACCCAGCCCCTCTGCTAGCAAAGCGAGTAATCGGACCATCGTGTCACCGAGGCCAAGAAAAATAAATGGTGCAAAAGAACAGGAAAAAAAAAACCTAAAAGATATTTAAGAACTACGTAAACAGAAATCTAAACCAGAATCAAAATCAATAAATTACAATTTTAATTTGATTTTCCTGAGTGCCATATGTTTATACTTAAAAATTAATCCTATTAGAGTGGAAAGGATTCCTTTTACGATAAAAAGCTTTGGTGGTCGGTATTACGCCAACTATTTTAGTGATGCTGTGTAAAAGGACGCAAAATTTGTTATAGGCTTTTTCAGATATAGACGCAAAGGAATGGGTTTTATATTTAATAAATTTAATTTGTCCTTACGTATATACAGTCAAGTGTAACATCCTAACTTTGTATGTTTCAACGTAAAATTATTTATTACTTTACTACCTTTAGTACTAATGTTTTTAAGCATCATGTTTTAATAGCTATATTATTAAAAAATAGGCGATGACGTAGGTTAATAAATGGGGTGATATAATCATCAAAATTATAAGCACGTTAAAATGTCTATAAGGCAATTTGGCCTTAAAAATACTTGTTTAAATCACTATTTGTAAAATGGAAAATCTGGCCATAGATAATGCTCAGAAATGTTTGAAATTTCGCGATATTATTGTAAAACTAGCAACATATTAGAAACTCTTACAACCGAGACATTGAACCTAAAATAACTATGAAACAAGTCCTTTTCATTTTGAAAGAAGTTCATTAGTTTTTTATCTTTTTTTACCCCTTTGAGTGTTTTTAAGCATCATGTATTAATGTAATGTATTAATAGTAATATGATTAAAAAAGCACTGATCTAAGTTTTTAAATATGACTTAATCACTTTTTAGTGATTAAATCGTCGTCATTATTCATTTTCAGGCCCACCTGTTGAGAAACTCTGCTGAGGTCATCGAGCATTGTATTGAGATCTTCGAGAGTCTCTGCCATAAATACTACGTCACCGGCAAACAGTAGATGAGTGATGTACTCGCCGTTGATGTTGATGCCTAGTCCGTTCCACTCCAGAAGTTCCAACTTGTTTTCTTATTTGTGTACCTCTATAATTGGGACTTGGTAACCTAATAGCCCGAATAAATGATTTATCAAGTTTACAAAAGCTACAAGATGTTTTTTTATAAGCGTAACAATATTTATATATGTAATTTAAGTTAAAAATTGATATGAATTGCTGTAATGGATGATGGTAAAAAGAGACAACCGTCTGAGTGTGTTATGGGTTCTTCTCCTCCGAAGAAGGATCCTTCGTAACATTACAAATAATACGAAAAAGATATTTAAAAAGTGCTGTGAAACTTTACTAGAATAATGAAATTTTGAATTTGAAATTTAAGAAAAAAAAGCATTTTTATATCGATTTGTGCAACATTGAGGAATAAGACAAGTTGCCTTATTAAAACTGGTTAATTAAAAATCCCCCTATATGTGGTAAAAATTCACACAAACACATTCCACTTTGTACTTTCTGAAAGCTACATATTCAATAATGGAAATATTTTTATATACCACTATAGTTCAATTTAACGTCCTTACAATTTTTAATGGAAAAACTAAATAGTTTTTGTAAAAGCTTTTTAAAACGTTGAAAGTGCGTATGTCGATGCCAATAATTGGATTTTGCTACTCCAACAAACAAATTGATTTGGGAGATATAAAATTGTAAATATTGACTTTATAAAGAGTTTCAATCAATCCTTTCTTTAAATTACATTTAAGTGTACGCAGAAGTTTTGCCGGTCAGCCATTATTATATAAAATAAAACCAAACAGACAGATTACTTTCGTAATATTTAACATACCATGATAATAGAACTTCCGTTTATTACGAATAAATTGGATCAGAGATTAAGTTGTCTAATTTTGTAATAAACAAATGTAAATCTAACATAAATACGTGTATTACTAGCAGATAGATTTGAGTTTTAAATGTGCATATATTTTATTTAAAACGTCACACTTCAAATATACATACAGACGATTCAATTTTGTGGGAAAAATATCTAATTTTTTGAGAAAATACGTCTCTTATTAACAGATGTATTAGATGTTTCTGTGTGCTTATATTATATTTAAAAAACCACACTTCAAATGTACATACAGACTATACAATATTATCATAAACATTTGTAAATCTAACAAATAAAATATGTGTATTACTCGCAAATGGATTTGGGTTTTAAAAGTGCATATATTATGTTCAATACTCACACTTCAAATGTATATACAGTCGCTTCAACTTTGTGATAAAGATATGTAAATTTAACAGAAAATTAATCTATTTTGACTGGTGGGAGGCTTCGGCCGTGGCTAGTTACCACCCTACCAGCAAAAACGTACCGCCAAACAAAGAGATTTGTGTTCCGGTACGATGCTGTGTAGAAACCGTAAGGGGTATATCGCCTCTTAACAGATTAGCGCGCTTCCATCTTAGACTGTATCATCACTTACCATCAGGTGAGATCACAGTCAAGCGCTAATCTGTCAGCAATAAAAAAAAATATTTCTAACAGATGTATTAGGTGTTAAGGAGTGCATATATTATATAATAAAATCACACTTCATATGTACATACAGCCGATTTAATTTTAAACATTTAGAAATATAACAGACATTACGTCTATTACAACTGGATGGATTAGGTGTTTAAGTTCACATATAAAAAACGATACTTCAATTATTCAGACGGACAATTTTATTTTGTAACATTCATATGTAAATTTACGTACAAAACACGTTAATTACAAGTATACTATTTGATCGAGACTATAAAATTGCTATTAATGGTTTATAAACAGCGGAAGCGACGTAATTATAACGTACTCCAGATATGCTAATATCTATAGGTATTTGATGGTCTAATACATAAAAATCTCATGTCCACAGTGTTTGTTGTCGAGCAGATTTTTATGATTTATTGCGTTTAATTGGTAGGTCTGATAATAAACATTTATTGTTGAATTGCTGACCCAGCAAACTTCGTACCGCCTCAGAATCAATTAATAAGAAAACCTGATTTATAATTGCGGAACGTTTCCACTTTAGTATAAAACATGGTCAAAACTATTACAACGCGACCTTTACGTCCAGATTCCCGCCAAATTCAGTCAAATATTAAACTTGCGATCAGAAATTGTTGGTTGTCAATGTCAAATGCCAAAAGCAAATGAAAAAAAACCAAAAGTATTCTTTTAAATTTAATTTGATTTCCGAACGACTTTTAAATTTAATTGATTTCTAAACGACGTCACGGACATAAAATATTTGACAAGTAGCAATGGTTTCTAAGGGAAAGCGAAATTGTTGCTTTTACTATATACCAACAATCTTTTCACATTATTTACTCACATTCTAAACCTTTCCTGCACTTCCACAGCCTCGAGTTTCAACGAGGTTAAGGAACAGCAATTCATTTATATATATATATGATTGCTCATGTCAACTACTAGTTAACAGGGCTTTTTGGAGTAGATTGTCTGTCTGTGTGTGCCTACTAGTTGACGTGATACGATGGTTTTGTGCAAACTCGGGTAATCTGAAATATAAGCATCTCTTTCTTTTTAAGTCGTAATGTAAATTATCTATTTCAGTTCACGATAACTGTAATATGATAACAAAATATGCATTGATATAACTCCAGATAATAATAAATCAGTTACAAAGTGACTGTTACGTAAGTTATAATTTTTTTTGGTACTTTATAAACTGTGAGTGTTTATTCGTGATTATTTTTCATTATATAAGTGACGTGAAAAACACTTGAGATAAGTTTTACATTTTTAAGATATAAGCCTATAATTAAAAGACGGAGTTTCTCAAATCTCAAAGTTTAGCATAACATGACGCTACACCAGGGGTTTAATTAAATAAATAAAAGATATCATTGTTTACTTTAACTATTAGTAAACATAAAAATCATAACATTTGGCAGTTTTTTGTCCCAAGAGCCTCCTTAGCGTCATTCGACCCGCGGGGCAATCGCCGCAAAAACGTCGGTGCGGGTCGGGAAAGGCGACGGTTATTTCTGTTAAAAAACGGCGGCCTAATTACAGGGTTCAATAAAACGGGGTTTAAATGGTTTCAATGTGAAGTAAGATTAGATAGGATAAATGGCGGTTTTTCTAATATTTCCAGGGGATAGACAAATATACGGGCATCGATTCCATAGAATAACAGCTAGTGATTTTATATTCGCAAAAACCTAACAGACAAACAAAGTTACATTACATTTATACATACAGTAGTACAATATAGTCTCAAAGTGTTAATCCATAGCATTTTTGGGTCCACCTGAATGTAAAAAAAACACATCGAAATCAGTCCCGCTGTTTAAGATGCAATTAAAATGTTTCTTCTAACAGGGAATCTTTTTTTCATTTGCGAGTGTATATTACCTTAAAATATAAGTAAAACTTTTTAAAAATTACCTTACTATAAAAAAAATCCAAGTAATATATTGCACTAACACTCAGAATGTGTTTATTTGTAATAAACTTGAATTAAATTAATATTATAACGTTTCCTCGATGGTAAACGTAAACAAACTAAAATAAATTGATTTGCTGATTGTATTTAAATACGAGCTATTAAGAAAAAAAAAGAGACAACATATATACATTTGAAAAAGAGGGAAAGAGAGGGAAGTATTTAATCAAAACACAGGTAAACGAGTCATTGACGACTTTGGGATTTCCCAACGGGGGACAATTTTTAATTTATATGGAAATTATTATACGTCATTTATTATTACAGGTTAGAGCTGTGATCGCACTTGATAATGTGTGACTATATAGTCTAAAAAAATAGTGTGGTTAGTGATTTTAAGGCATATGCTGTTAATTTGTAGCAGCCATTGCCACTAAAAATAGCGGTAATTATTTCTACAATTCCACGTGAGATTTATGAATTAATTAAATCTTAGTCATGTACAAATAAGGCTGGGTTTACTTAGGTAAAGAGCAGCACATTGACGTCCCTTTGCTGGGCATAGACCTCCTCACCCTGCTCCACTGCGGGTTGGCAGGCATAGTACACAGGTGGACTCTCTATTTCCTCACTCTCATAGTCCGATGCGACAGGAATCCGACTCCATCGGAGAGAGGCTCAAGACCGACGGCTTAACGTACTTTCCGAGGCATAGGGGTGCAGCATACCGCCAACTTCCCTATTACGAGTAAATATTGAAAAAATATTTTTAGAAAACTCTATATCGATTTTTGAATTGCCTCAACCCGGGACTCGAACCCAGGACCTCATAACTGTGGCCGATCATGCTAACCACCAGGCCAATAAGGCAGTCGAGGTTACTTATTAATCCTTTTAATGTAAAAAAAACGGTGTCAAAATTTGTCACCCTAGGTATTTACCCAATCAGCATAGTAAGTAAAGTAAGTAGCAGCCCATTAAGGTCCCACTGCTGGGCACAGGCCTCCTCTCTCATAGGAGAGAGGGTTGTTAGAGCATAGACCCACCACGCTGCTCCACTGCGGATTGGCAGGCATAGTACACAAGTGCACTCTCTATTCCTTCACTCTCATAGTCCGATGTGACGGGAATCCGACACGACCGGTGAGAGATCAGGCGCAGGACCGACGGCTTAACGTGCTCTCCGAGGCACGGGGGTGGATCACACCGCCGACTTCCCAACTTCGGGCAAATATTGAGAAAATCTTAATGGAAACTCAATATTCATTTTTTGAAATGGCCCGACCCGGGACTCGAAACCAGGACCTCACGTCTGTAGTCGAACATGCTAACCACTAGACCAGTTAGGCAGCTACTCAGCATACTTATAAACTATTGCTGATTTGTAAAAATTTATCCCTTTATGGTCATAGACATAGCTGTACTTGGTGGAAAATTTTTGTTGTATACCTTCCTGTAGCGAGGAGGATCTAGACTGTCGGAGCAGTCTAGATCTCGTCATTAGAAACTGCAATGTTCTAAATTTGTCCTGTTGGGAATTGAACCTTTTTTTCCCTCTAAGATATGCTTTTATGCACCCCTGCCACGAGGGCAGGGATTGTAGGACTCGCTAGATTGGCCAGAATATCCACTAAAACCTAGCGACATCAATCTAAATAGGGGGTGCCAGAGGCTCCCTTACTCATTCTCTCGGACAATTCTGGATGCAACCGACAAAGCAGATTTAAGGAAGAGGCAAGAAACATACATAAAGACGTCTCCTACCACTCGGCATCCTCTTTCGGCGGGGCAGAGCACCAGCAGCAATTTGCCTTTCTCTTTTCATTGTCTTCTTCAAGAAGACAGTCTTGCAGATGAGGGCAACTGCATTCCATCCCATCTTACTGACAAGCATTGCGTTTACTGTACTGAGGAATGTGAGATCTGTGCGCTGAACCTGAAAGAGATAATTTACCTTATTGCTTCTTATTGGATTAAACTGAAACGCAATTTTTTTGATTGCCTGAAAAGATTGTGTGATCTTATAGAAGCAGGCTTCGGAGAGGGAGATGGAGACCGCAGCAGAGGCAACATCTGCTTAGAGGTGGTGAGCACACACTTTTGCACATCTTCTGACCTTTTAAACTGTCGTGATCGTTGATGTGCAGAATCCCAGAGAGCAGTGTCCCCATCGAATTTGGTGCCTTGGTTAAACCAGGGTAAGACATTGCCCTGCAAAAAAGGATGACTTAATAAGGTCGAAAGGTAAGTAGCCACAGTCAAAGCCCCCGATCAGTTCACTTTAGAAAATGCAATATTCAAAATTTATCCAATAGGCAATGAACCGTGGATCATGCGTTGGCGTATCGAGCATTACGCCACTGAGTTTAAGGAAAAGTGCAATTATTTTCCTGTTTTATAAAATCTTGATGGATACAATAAAATATATTGGTACCATGAGAACAAAAAGTTATCTACACATCGTTATCCTGGAGGAAAATGTCCACTTAAATTATTATTCATTTTTATTAAAATGCTTTTATTGGCTTCGCCGTTTTGAATGTTATATGTATACAGTCTTTGAACTCGGCTTTGGGGATTTTAAAACATTAATAATATTGGCACTTAACAAGGGCAGATAACGATATAATAATTTAATATCAGTTTGTTTCTAATATATAAGTTTCTATAGCAAACTCTCACAAGACATTCTAGAGATGTTTTTCAATAAATTTAAATCCTATAATACAAGGCTAATTGAGTAATTGTACTGTAAGCCAACGACTGCCTCGTTGGTCTAGTGGTTAGCATGTTCGACTACAGATATGAGGTCCTGGTTTCGAGTCCCAGGTCGGGCAAAAAATAAATATTGAGTTTTCTATTAAGATTTTCTCAATATTTGCCCGAAGTTGGGAAGTTGGCGGTGTGATCCACCCCCGTGCCTCGGAGAGCACGTTAAGCCGTCGGTCCTGCGCCTGATGTCTCTCCGGTCGTGTCGGTTTCACGTCACATCGGACTATGAGAGTGAAAGATTAGAGAGTGCACTTGTGTACTATGCCTGCTAATCCGCAGTGGAGCAGCGTGGTGGGTCTATGCTCTTAAAACCCTCGCTCCTCGGAGTGAGGAGGCCTGTGCCCAGCAGTGGGACGTTAATGGGCTGCTACTTATTTACTTTTTTACTTAAGTCTATTTTGCACTTCAAAAGTTCTGTAAAAGGCTACTTGAAACAGCATTTGAATTTGAATTTATCTTTAGTAGGACACCTTTTTTTGACAATTAATATAAATTATATTAAAACTGGATGGATTACAAAAGTAAAAAATGAAGAATTATGCCAAAACAGCCAATCGAACTTAACAATTTAAAATAAGTAATAGTTAACAAAACACGCATCAGTAGATGAGGATATAGAAAGAAGTAAAATATATTTAATTGAAGCATATTTTTTACTTTTATAAACTATTCTTTACTGCAATAAAGTAATAAAAATTTAGATTTGCAATGATTATAAATATTTGAAAGATCTAATTTGTTGTGAGTTGTTGAAATTGTAGATGTAATGTTTGTCGTGGTTTGCAATTTGAGATAATAATAACTGTCTCGATGATTTGAACCACGAGGTTACGAGTTTGACTCCCGAGTTGTGACAACACAAAATTTATTTAGTTTTCTTCTTAATAAATGCTGAAAGCTGCCGCCGTGACTCATTTCTTAGTAAGCATATTAAACCATCAGCCCTGAGCTTTCTAAAGATCAAAGTGAAAGAGAATACTGTACAGTTGCACTATTCCGTCTGCATGATGGCTAATTTCCTTATGAAATTGATCATTGTACACAAAAGTCAGTCGAGGTCTATTAATATTCAGAATTTATATCACGTTTATTTATTTTAGTATAACCACGACAAAAACTAAGGAACGAAAAGTAAATACAAGCTTAAAGGCACATAATTTCAACAAATATTGTGATTCATTAAAACTTCAATTCAACAAAGTTGAAAATGTAAATAAGTGATGCTTTTTTTCTGACGATGATAGTTCAGAGTAACTACCATAATCTCAATTTTTTTTCACGACTTTTTCTCGACTTAACTCAATTACCAGCGAAAGGATAGTTAGTTAGCCCCGACCCTTCATTAATCCAAGACCTAGATTATCTCGAGTTGAGAGATTCCCTTATTTGACTGAAATAACTTATCGTATTTTCAGGATTTTGAACTAAAATTAGTTCAATCCATTTTGTCATTATTGAATTCAAGGGGTATTTAACTAAGCGGATAAAGTCGCATGGAAACATTTAGTACAAGTATTATATAATGTTATATATTACATGTGTATGTCACTGAACTCCTATTAAAAATCTGAACCGATTTTGTTGACATTTTATGAGTCTTCTAGTGGATTCAAGAATGATTCAGATTGACTATTCAATCCGATAAATAATAAATTTACTCATATCTTCACGGGATCACGAAATATTTTAAAACAAATTCTTCCGCCGTTTCTGTCTTCATATAGTTCGCAATTATTGTTATTTATTAGATTGCTATTAAATTACTATATTTGTTTATGCTAAGGTCTTTGTAATTATATCAGTAAAACATGTGCTGCATCTGGATTAACGTTTTTCCGGAAATGCTCAAATTTAATTAAAACTTCTGTTTAGTCGTCGTCTTCACGACGACTGTGATTGGTGGACTTATTATTTTTGAGTGGGGAGTTTTACAAGGGGGAGGGTATAAGGAATATAGCACAGGGGAGTGAAGGAACATTCGCCTAGTGACAGTTCTTAGTTTGTGTCACCGTAAGTCTTGTAATTTAAGTCATTGAAAGTGTATAATATAATAATGAAGGATCTAAGAGTATCTGAGAGATCAGTGAGCGCCTCCAAAAATTTACAGAATATGTGTCTTCAAAATATGAAGTAATTCTTCAAGATGGTTTTTGTGTACAATTTGTAAAGGTTTTGTGTTAATTTAGTGATATCTGACGATATTCGAAGTGTTGATAAAATCAGTCGAGAGCTTTTAATCGATAACGATGCCTAATCTTTTACAGCTTTAACAAAACAATGTATGATATGTCACTTCCTATTTTATAGGTCTACAAGAAATTCTACGACGCCATTTATTTATGTTTTAAGTATACAAAAATATGCATTTATTTTCTAAAAAAAAAAGGTCAACTACAATGCCTTAAAAAATTATACATGTAGGTCCAACGTTAATTCGGATCAACTTAAATACATTAGATACCTTAAGCATATAATGTACATTAATATGACATTATACCCCATATAATTTCAATGAGTTTTGAGCGGAAATATACTCTACGGTTTGTTCGCGTTAACAATGCAGTGAATCGTCATCTTCAACTAATCACTGTGAACTTGACCTTGTAAATTAAAAAGATTTGATTAAGGGGGCGGGGCTAGAATGATGGCTCACTCCATTCTTAACGCGAACCAACTAATCACAAATCCAGTTTATGCGATCCCCCGACAGACAAAATGTAATTTTAGTAAGCATAATATGTAATACTACCTGTGCAAATCCAGGGCGGGTCGCTAGTTATTTACAAAAAATCATTAAGCCCTGGCTTGTTTCCAAAATAGACCCGAATTGTTTTTGTTGGAGAGCACTTCAAATAATAATAAACGTATTTGCTGATCAGGTATGAATAAGAAAACTTGTTTTTATTGAAAAAGTTCAAGTTTGTCGGAAAGCAAAATGGAATTGTATTACCATGAAGTAATATATTTGATCTGTAAAAGTTTATATAAAGATTATTTTATTCAGTTATCAATAACATATTAGGGTAGAAAATAAAAAAAAACTTATATAATTCCATTATGTCTAGCAAACAACTTGATATATTGTGAACACTCGTTTGTAAACCACTCTTTCTATTTATGAAAATATCATTAAATACACGCTTGAAATTTCCCTTTCCCTCAGCCATACCATCAGTATAAATAAACATTAAAAGGGCGCGCGTACAAAGTACACATGTCAGAAGTGAAACTTTTTTGGCAAACTAATTTTGAAGTCTTGTATTTATATTTATAAATATCTAAAACTTTAGATTTCCGAGACATAGAGGGAGGGGAAAAGGAAGATATGTTGGGAATTTAATGAATTTTATTGTTATGAAAATATTAAGTGTCTAAAATTAATGCAAATAATTTATTGAAATCTCAAATGACGAATTGTAAATTAAAATGCAACGTGTTTTGTTTTTTTTTGTAAATATTAGAAATTATTAATGAAATTTTGTTATTGAAATTAAAATATAGAAAAGAGAATTAACGAAATGGCGAGTGGCAAATTAAAGTGCCACGTTATTTATAAATATTAAAACTACCTAACCTTCAAACGAATTAGCATAAAAAACGCTGCACATCTTCGTGACGCTAATTACGCGTTTCATCCGTAAAAATTTTACTCTCATGCGCCTAAAGAACTTCAAAAATGCTAAATACCCGACTGAGTTTGTGACTCTTCTCAGGATGGAACCCTTGCGAAGGCGCGAAGGAACCCTTGTAACTTTAAATTTAAAGTTATTAAGATCTTTAATACCATCTTCAGTCGTACATTACAAATAGTGTGTAAAAAAAATTGTATTTGACGATTCAAAATTACTAAGTGCGCTTAAAGAAGTTTCACTTCAAAAAGTTCCTTAAAAGTCATCACTTTGAGTTACATTATATGTGGTTGCTTGTATTGGAAAAGCTTTGACTCTTTCATTTACTGCCTTGCATATTGAATTTAAAAGAAATGTCGAGAAATATAAAAGCGGAATTTTTATAGCTAAAGTCTAAAATGAAAACGTGATAATTTGATAAGAGGCAAGTTACCTTTTATGGTTTTTACACAGCATCGTACCGGAACACATATATCTTGCTTGGTAGTGTGGTAACTAGCCACAGCCTAAATCTTCCACTAGTCCAGACTTAGCCAATTAGGAACTGAAATTTCCTAAATTGTCCCTGATGGGAATCAAACCCAATGACTCTGCTAGCAAAGCGTCTACTCGCACCACTGAGTCCTATTTATTGTAATCGATACTATAAAACATTTCAACTACTATAAACTCATATACCGTAATTTACATTAGACACAATAATCTCTACCGTTCATATGACCGAAACAATATCATGTTTGAGATTTATAAGACCTTATTTTAATATTTCTAAGTTACCTAATTATATGCCTAAGTATATATCAAATTATGACAAAGGAAACTTAAAGGGTCAATCCTTGAGTGAAGACATCCTTAAAGTCAAGAGTTCTTAATATCATCTCGGGGAAAATAGCTCACAATCACTTCAAGAGGACAGCTTTTCAGTAGAGGGCTGAAATCAGCGATTTTTGGGACACCAAGACCTTTATTAGTAAGTTTTAAAATTGTACAGAAGGCATCCATATATATAACACACAATATAATGTGTCTGTTATAGACTTAGTTCGTTATAAACCAACTGAACCGGTTTTATTAGAAAGTCAATATGGCTTATTAGATTGCAGATTGTCAAGATTTAGAAGTACGGGTTACCTATCGATATCTTTATATTTTACATATGTTATATCGAATCGACATGCGAGCTCGTTGCACCGAACAGCCAGAGCCCTCCTTACTCGTTTAGAATCTTCGTTGTCCCTCAGATCCTGCGTCAAAATGTGTTCCAAGTACTTCACGCTTTCCACTTTGCCTATATAAATTCCAATTAAGAAAATTGATGGTATTTTCTCTGGACTCTTCCCCGTTGCGAATATCATGAATTTAGCTTTTTCTACATTATATTTAAGACTGTGATCCTGTGCTAACTCGAAGCGAGAAGGAAGGAGTATAAAACATAGAAGCGGAAGGTTCTCTGACATCGTTATTAATGGCTTTCATAATTGAACTTCCATTTTGGGCGTTGGTGCAATCAAACACTTTATTAATGAACTCAGATTATAATGTGCAATCACATAATGTTCCCGATATTAATTTACATAAACTCTTTAATAATAATAGTCAGGAACGCGATAGTTTCAATAGTCGACCGCTCTGGCGGACCGTCACTCGAGAACTACAGAGAGACGCAAGCCGGATTGTCATATATGTCGGAGTGCTATAGTCTGCGGAACGCTGGCGCCACCTGTCTATCGGCGTGGGGCAGAGTCAATAAGTGACAATCTAACGCACGTCTCTCCAGTTCTCGAGTAACGGCCCGCCGATGTGGTGGACTTTTGAAACTGTCGCGTTCCTAGCTATTATTATTAATGAGTTTGTGTAAATTTATATCGGGAATATTAAGTGAGTGAACATTATAATCTGAGTTAATTAATAAAGTGTTTGATTGCACCAACATTACCCATCTACGCCCACAGTATGAAAATTGAATTATGGATGCCGTAAATAACGATGTCGCTGGAGAAGCCTACGTCTCGAAGCTTTATGCTTCCTTTCTCTCCTATTCTTCGACATATATAACAAAAAGTTCCCATCATAATAAATTTATCCATTCCAGCTACAATTAGTATAGATCGTTTTGTATACTTGTCTATTTTT
This sequence comes from Elymnias hypermnestra, assembly GCA_015832385.1. Lineage (NCBI taxonomy): Eukaryota > Metazoa > Arthropoda > Insecta > Lepidoptera > Nymphalidae > Elymnias > Elymnias hypermnestra. Next base: position 155,880 of record JACTOM010000562.1, on the reverse strand, counting down.
AACGTGATTTGTAATAATCGAAATAAAGTAAAGTAATATAAAAATTATGAATCTAGATTAAATTTCAAGTTTTTTTTTTGCAAAATCATGACTCCATGAAATTCAATTTTACAATATTGACATACTTTCTCTAACGATGTACCAGTATATATTTTAATGGGGATATTAATTAAACGGAATATGTTAATTTCAAATCAATTATAATCACGATAATCATACATATTTGATATCAAAACTTTTTCCTTGAAAATGTTCTTCATTAGATGACGCTGACAAAATTTTAGTGGTACTTCTATATAACCTGCAAACGTAAAATGTTTATTAATATTATTCAATGAACATTAATGAATAACAATATTATATTTTTTTGAAGTTTCTTCCTCTGTTTGTGCCTGATAACCTCAAAAACAGCATGACAGATCTCACTGGTAATCACGTTATAAGGAACCTGAGCTACTTCTTCAGATATTAATAGAGTAACATGAATGTATTGCATGTTATTACGTATAAGGTTTCCTTGGCGTTGTATTGATAAGTAAGTGCAAAACATTGAAAATACATTTTCAGAATAAAATAGATTATTTAAAATGAAATGTTACTAAATGCACTCTCAATTTATTTTCGAGTAGACCTGACCTCTAACCTAGGAAAACCAATATGGCTGTATCGACATGCCGACATAATCATACAAATATGTTTATATATATACACACACACACACACACACAGAGAGAGAGAGAGAGAGAGAGAGAGAGAGAGTGAGAGAATATGAATTATAATTAGATATTTAAGAAAATCTCCTGAATAAATTGTTACCAAACTCAGTTCAATAAGGTAAGTAGCAGCCCATTAACGTCTCACTTCTGGGCAAACGCCTCCTCACTCATAGGAGAGAGGGTTTTTAGAGCATAGACCCAACATGCTGCTCCACTGCAGATTGGCAGATTGCGGATAGTACACAAGTGCACTCTCTATTCCTTCACTCTCATCGTCCGATGTGATGGGAATCCGACACTCGCGGAGAGAAATCAGGACCGACGGCTTAACGTGCTCTCCGAGGCATGGGGTCGGATCATACCGCCAACTTCGCAACTTCGGGTAAATATTCAGTAAATCTTATTGGAAAACTCAATATTTTTGAATTGCCTCGACCCAGGACTTAAACCCATGACCTCATGTCTGGAGTCGAACATGCTAACTACTAGACCAATGAGGCGTTTCGGTTTTGTTTTCTCATGGATGCCATCAACAGTACTAGACTAAAAAAAATACAGACGAATTGTTTACATCCTCCTTTTTTAACTGACTTCAAAAAAGGAAGAGGTTATCAATTCATCTGTATTTTTTTTGTAAGTTTGTTACCTCATATCTTCTGACTGAGGGAAACGATCTTGATGATTCTTTTTTTATATGAAAAGTGGTGCTTGTCGTAGAGTTCTTTTTTTCTTAGTCCAGTTCAGATGATAGCGTCCAAGAGAAAACTGTATAAGTCTTAAATTTGCATTAAGCATGTGCGCGACAAATATACGAATAACTCAAGATCATGCCAACTGATTTCGATGATTTTTTACTAGAAAAGGTATATTTCAACGGTTGTTTGATGATAGTTTGGTCAGATTTTGATTATGGGATCCATGAAAAAGTATCGGAACTCTTCAATTCTTAGGAGCAAAGGAACAATACTCGACAGAATCTTTTATAGGCTATCCGGATATTTGAGTCACATACCGTAACGTAGTTATAGTCAAGTAATTATCATACTTAAATATGATGATCAATGGAACTCTTCAACGGCTTACTGTAAGGGAATACACAATACAATTTGTGGCAAAATATCTGTCTGTAATCAAATTGCAATGTGCTTATTGTTGTTGCTGCATTGCAATAATTACTTAAGATGTATTATGTGTGAAGCGATGTGAGCCGAATTGCGTATTCTTTTTTAGAGTTCTTCGAATTCCTGTATTTGGAATCGTTGTCAGCCAAGGTAGACACCTACATATATAGCTATAGGTTGAAATATGTACATAGGTAGAGTTGGAAGCGGCGCGGAAGATGCCAAGTGGAAAGGCGGGATACTCCTACCCTGGGTGACGCCGACTCCAACTATAGGAATACAAAGAACTCAAAAAAGAATACGCAATTTTTTTTTTTACTTTTAAAGCATATTAATATATATGACAGAGCTTGTTTTGAAGACGGTTCTTTTTTTTAAAATATTTTTAGTTATTAAATTAATTGAGAATAGGTTCAATCTCGTGATGAAGAAGGCTTTGAGACACATCGCATGCTTATTTTATAAAGAACATAAAGTCTATGATCAATAAGTCTATAAAGAACATGGAAACAATTATTATTTAATATAATTACCTGTGTAATCATCATCTCCCCTGCAGTTAAGCATATCCAGATAGCAACCATTGTTAAAAGTCCTGTAAATATAGTCCCTAAATTTTGATGCACCGCACACGGGACTGTAATGGTTCGGACAAAACACAGGACAGGACTCGCCATACACTCTTCGGGATAAAGAAAAATGCTCTTTAATGCAAAATCTTAGTGGTGTTCTTACAAAATCTGCAAAAGGAAAAGAACAAATTATTTGAAGTGACACATTGTCGTTGTTGTCGTCGTCGTCGCTTCACCGATGGACGTCCACTGCTGGACATAGGTCCCACGTAATGACGTCAACAAGGCACGATCTTGCTACTCCTGGCTCCAGCGGCTACCGGTGTCTACCTACACTGCACCGTCCGATGCGAGGTCGCCACTCCAGCACCGTCGGCAACCAACGTCCATCGGTCCTTTGGACAATGTGCCCCGCCCATTGCCACTTCAGGTTCGCGATTCGTAGGACTATGTCAGTGATTTTGATTCTACTACGGATCTCTTCATTTCTGATTCGATCACGTAGAGAAACTGCGAGCATAGCCCTCTCCATCGCACGCTGAGTGACTCTGAGCTTCTGCATGAGGCCCATAGTCAGCACCAGACCACGTCTCAGAACCCGTAGATCATCACTGGCAACACGCACTTTTCGAAGACTTTGGTCTTCAGGCACTGAGGGATTGTGTGTGTGAAGTGACACATAACGTGTGAGTATGTGTTTTTACACAGTTATACTTTACTTAAACAAACCACGTGTTTCTTGTCAATATTAGAAATTATTTATTAAATCTTGTTTAAAAAAAAAATATGAAAAGAGAATTTATAAAATATTTTTATTATACATTTAATTTAAAAAATAGTAAATTAAATTATAAAATGACGAGTGGCAAATTAAAATGCCACATGTTATTTGTAAATATTAAAACTATCTAACTTTCAAACGAATTAGCATAAAAATGCTGCATATCTTCGTGACGCTACTAAATTTTAGCAATGCTTATAATTCTGTCGACTTTGATATTCTGTTAATGGTATTACGTACTCTTAACATATCTCCATCGGTGATTGGATGGTTTAGAAGTTACCTTGGAGGACGGCTGCAAAGGATCCATATTGATGACCACACCTCGTCATGGTGCGAGTTACGTGCAGGTGTCCCCCTAAGGAGGCGTGTTGTAACCTCTCCTTTTTTGCCCTTTTCATCAATATGATCACTCAAAATATGACTTGTCTCTATCACACGTATGCCGACGATGTCCAAATTTATAACCAGTCCATGCTTGAAAATCTATATATCTGCTACCAATAAAGATCTTGCTACAATTTGTGATTGGACCAAATCATTCGGCCTAAACGTTAATCCCTAGAAATGTCAGGCTATCATTATTGGCAGTAGTAATTCGATTTCAAGAATGGACTGGGTTAATCTTCCACCTGTTTTACTTAACGGCACCATACTATACAGCGATGTTGTTAAAAACTTAGGTATAATTATGGATAAAACCTTATCTTGGGCAGCACACCTGATAAATATGAGCAGAAAGACATTTACAGCTTTATCCTTGCGCCGTTTACTTTCATTACTCCCTATTCTTACCAAAGTTATGCTCGCAGAGTTCTTTACTTATATCTATACTTGATTACGCCGATGCTAGCTGTCCTGACTTCACCGAGGAGCAACTGAATAAACTTGAGCGATTACAGAATCTCTCTTTTCGCTTCATATTTGGATTACGCAAATACGACCATGTATCTGAATTTCGCGCAAAGCTCAACTGGTTGCCTAGTCCCTTTCACCAGAATGTCTCATATATTATCTCCCTTCTGTACTATGTGCTATTCAATTCTCGCGCTCCTGATTATTTAAGGAATAAATTTGAATTTTACGATTCTGTTGGACGGTGTTTAAAACCCTCTCTTGACCTGAAACTTAGGCTCGTACCTCAGGCTATTAAATTATGGAACGAGTTACCTCTGAGTATAGAAGAATCTAAATCATTGGACATATTCACGGCACAAGTAAAGAATTATTATCTTTCTCTATGTTTTTAATGACCACGACTATTTGTACTATGTTTTATTTATATAATATATATGTAGTGATTTAAAATGTAGAAACATTTGTATGCATGTGTATATTTTTAACGAACACCACCTACCCTTATTTCATTAAATAATCTCTCTTACACTAAAGTTGCCTGGTAGAAACCGCTAATAAGTGATAAGGTACTGCTGGCTAAGTTTTGTTTGCTGTATAACGTTTTTTGTGGTGTACAATAAAGTATATTCTATTCTAGTCTATATCACGTTTCATCCCTCAAAACTCTAACCTTTTTTAAAGAAGTTCCACATAAAAAAAAATACAACATAAACTTTAGAATATCGTCTCACATTTAATTTTTATTTATATTTTTCATCTTAAAATGAGTTAGAAGAAAAAAAATATTGTCTAAAAACTGCTAATACACGCCGCATATCCAAACACGTTTTAATTAGGAAAAAAGCACATTGAAATCTATAAATTTACCAATCATTAAAATATCCCTATTACTTTTCCTAGGTAACCTTTTTATTTTAAACCAAATGACTCATAATACGAATCATTTTCATTACATGTATAAGGAAATTAAATTGTTTGTTCATCTAAGCACAGCCAGCTGCAAACAATTAGTTAAACACGTCATAATATTTGAAAGGTTTCTCTTTATCTTGTTGACTGCATGTAATTGCAGTAGTTTTCCTTATTGCTATTCCGCTTATTTTTCGAATTTTTCCCTGATTCTATAGAAAGTATGTAAATGAATAACTTTGTAATATTAAATGATTCATTTATTGGCTTTTCCATAACGTGTGTAAGATTTTCTCTATATGATGAGATTATTATGGATGAGAAAACCGGATAAGTGTTAAATTTGCATTAAGCATGTGCGCAACAAATGGACGAATAACTCAAGATCACTTCAACCTAAAACGACCCCGTCGCAACGAAACGAAGTACGAAATACATCAATAAAAATATATAAAATACATATAAACATCGTCGCGCATCTGGCGTAGTTTAAAAACAACGTTGGAGTATTATAAAATATATATATTTGGCCATGTGTGATCATCTAGCTCAGAGGGTGCTTAGCCAGATAATCTGTCCGGTTACTAGCTAAGCATACGGGTAAGCGACCCCGGACGCTTCGAGCTATTATTACCGCTCTTCACTCTCCTGCCCGCGGCAGTAATGTCCTATACCTAACCCCAATGCTCCCCAAAACTCCTCTTATCCCACATACCAAATCTTTCCTATCCAACTCCCATACCGATAAATGGCGGTATATCCATTCCTCGCTGACCTAAATGCCACAGACCGATAACGGGCAGCAGCGTTATCGGTGCGAGAGGGTCAGCACTGCGATCACCAACCCGCCTGCCAAGCGTGGTGATTACTGGCACATCCACGATGAATACAACAAGGCAGCAATGGCCCCCAGTCCCCGGCAGCCCCGCTATTCCTAGCTCTGGCAGCGGTTATGGTAACGGCGGGGCAGGGGGTGCTAAGAATCTCCGGAAGAGATTCCGCTGCCAACCCCGACGACTTGACCTGGCAACATACAACGCACGCACTTTGAGGACCGACGAAAAGATCTTCGAACTGGAAGAAGCAGTAAACAAGTTACACTGGGATATTATAGGATTGTCGGAAGTCCGTAGAGAGGGGGAGGACACGATAATCCTCAAATCCGGTAACTTGTTCTACTACCGGGAGGGCGAACACCAGTCCCAAGGTGGTGTCGGGTTCCTCGTCCACAAATCTCTCGTCAACAGCGTTGTAGAAGTTAACAGCGTGTCCAACAGGGTAGCGTACCTGATACTCAGAATTACCAAACGGTATTCGTTGAAGGTCATCCAGGTTTACGCACCCACATCATCGCATCCAGATGATGATGTAGAGGTTATGTATGAGGACATTTCCAAAGCCATGCATACCTCTAGGACCTTCTACAACGTTGTTATGGGTGATTTCAACGCAAAACTCGGCGAACGAAGCGGGGCAGAGTTGAGAGTGGGGCAATTTGGGTATGGGCAACGGAACCAGAGGGGACAGATGCTCGCTGATTTCATGGAAAAGGAGGGACTCTATATGATGAACTCTTTTTTCAAGAAACAGCCGCTCCGAAAATGGACCTGGCTGAGTCCTGATGGTTCCACGAGAAACGAGATTGACTTCATCATGTCTACGAAACGGAACATATTCAATGATGTCTCTGTGATCAATCAAGTGAAAACTGGGAGCGATCACCGTATGGTAAGAGGCACATTGAATATCAACGTACACCGAGAGCGGTTCAGACTGGTGAAGTCTACGCTCCGACCCACTCGCGCGCATATCCAAAACCCCGAGAGCTTTCAACTAGAGCTGCAAAACCGCTTCGCCTGCCTCGAGGATTGCGAATCTGTGGACGAGCTAAACGATAGGCTAGTGGAAACTGTCCATACGGTTGGGATGAAATTTTATAAACCCCGTAAAAAGCAAACCAAGAGATTCTCAGACCATACTCTTAATCTCATGGAACAGAGACATGCAATGAGCTTGCAGTCTACAGCAGACGCGTCCGCATATCGGCAGATCAATAGACAGATCTCTAAATCGCAAAAGCGTGATGTGCGACACTTTAATGCCGAGCGTATACGAGATACCATCGAACGCAACAAAGGCACTAAAGTGTTCGCAAAAGATTTGTCTATCGGTCAGAGCCAGTTGACGCGGCTGAAGACCCATAACGGCGAACTCATTGCATCTGGACCTGAGATTCGGAGGGAGGTTGAGAGCTTCTATGGACAGTTGTACACATCGACTTGCAAGCCTATTGATAGTTTGGCTAAAGATCCCCGTGCCAAACTGACCCGGCATTATACCGAAGATATCCCGGACGTCAGCTTGTACGAGATTAGTATGGCTCTCAAACAGATGAAGAACGGCAAGGCACCGGGTGATGACGGAATCACAGCGGAACTCCTGAAGGCGGGTGGAAAACCCATTCTTAAAGTCCTTCAGCGAATGTTCAATTCCGTCATCCTGGAAGGCACGGTGCCCAAGGCATGGCATAGGAGCGTGGTAGTTCTGTTCTTCAAGAAAGGTGACAACACCTTATTGAAGAACTATAGACCTATTGCGCTGCTAAGTCATGTCTATAAACTGTTCTCGAGGGTCATCACGAATCGTCTCGCTCGCAAGTTTGACGACTTCCAGCCTCCCGAACAAGCCGGATTCCGAAAAGGCTTTAGTACCATAGACCACATCTTTACGCTGCGGCAGATTATACAGAAGACCGAGGAGTATAATCGGCCACTTTGCTTGGCGTTCGTGGACTATGAGAAAGCCTTCGATTCGGTGGAAACATGGGCCGTGTTGAGATCTTTGCAGAGATGCCGAATTGACCACCGGTACATACACGTGTTGAAGTGTTTGTACGAAAACGCCACCATGTCAGTCCGTATACAGGACCAAAGCACAGCGTCTATCCAACTGCAGCGTGGAGTGCGACAGGGAGATGTTATCTCCCCGAAGCTCTTTACTGCGGCGTTGGAGGACCTGTTTAAGCTTATGGAGTGGAACGGACTGGGCATCAACATCAACGGCGAGTACATCACTCATCTACGGTTTGCCGACGACGTGGTCATTATGGCAGAGACTCTGGAAGATCTCAATGCAATGCTCGATGACCTCAGCAGAGCTTCTCGACAGGTGGGCCTAAAAATGAACATGGATAAGACGAAAGTTATGTCCAATATCCATGTTCCGCTCCACCCAGTCATCGTTGAGAACTCTACACTCGAAATTGTTGACGAGTATACATACCTGGGACACATAGTCCAGCTAGGTAGGTCCAATTTCGAGAAAGAGGTCAACCGCCGAATCCAACTCGGTTGGGCAGCGTTCGGGAAGTTCCGGAAGACTTTTTCGTCCAATATCCCTCAGTGCCTGAAGACCAAAGTCTTCGAACAGTGCGTGTTGCCAGTGATGACCTACGGTTCTGAGACGTGGTCGCTGACTATGGGCCTCATGCGGAAGCTCAGAGTCACTCAGCGTGCGATGGAGAGGGCTATGCTCGGAGTTTCTCTACGCGATCAAATCAGAAATGAGGAGATCCGTAGCAGAACCAAAGTCACCGACATAGCTCTACGAATCGCGAACCTGAAGTGGCAATGGGCGGGGCACATAGTCCGACGAACCGATGGACGTTGGGGTCGGAAAGTGCTGGAATGGCGACCCCGCACTGGACGACGCAGTGTAGGAAGACCCCCCACAAGGTGGACCGACGATATAAGGAGGATCGCCGGTAGCCGCTGGAGCCAGGCGGCACAAGATCGGGTCTTGTGGGCATCATTTCGTGAGACCTATGTCCAGCAGTGGACGTCCATCGGTTGAAGCGACGACGACGACGACGACGATCATCTAGCTAGTTAGAACTCCTAAATATGTTGTTCATGATCAAGGATCGCGTGACATGATTTTCTTATTATTATATTCATATATATTATTATATAATATTATATCTGTAAAGCATGTGAAATATAATTTTCTGAAAATATTAAACAATTATACAATGATGGGTATAACCAATATCGATGAAGTAAACTCCTATCATGGGCAATCCGGTACCTTTTATTATTATTTATATTGTTATTAATATTATTAGGGCATCGAAGAGGTCAACCGGCGCCACACCCGCCAGGCGACGATGAGTTCCGACTCGTGCTCTGAACTCCCTCCCCATAATTACAGTATTCCTGTTTATAGTACACCTGCGGCGTATGATCATTCCTTCGAATGATCCTACGCCGCAGGTGTTATGTCATCGGGATTAAGCCCGGATATGTTTCATAAATATTTAGAGACGAGTCTCTAAGGTATTTCAAACGAGGATCGAAATCCATACACATTGTCAGCCGAAGCTGTGATGAGGCAATAGCGATGGTTCTAAAGCGCAAAGCGCAGTGTTATTTTAAATGGGATATATAAATCACCAATTCATTTTGATAGATTAATTACAAAACGTCAGGAGCATCTGATAGGCGGACCACGCCGCATATATTACACATGTTTTAAGTCCAGTGTTAGACTAGGTCGATGTATGTATCCCCACCTCGGTAGGATTCGTGGTATAATAACATTCACATATTTTAAGTCTTGTCATCTACTGCTTAGATGTATAATATGTCACCACCTCGGGGGGAATGTTGTATAATTATATAATATGTCGTTGATTCGCATATGCGGGGTCACACACCAACACACTCTGTGTTGGTGTTTGGTCCAGTCGCTGTGCTCTCAATCGAACAAAAGCATTTGTTCATTATATATGCGTGGCAAGCCACGGAAAGTAATCGGGTTCTGCAGGCCACACTGTCTATAAGCTATATGATGATATGAGATATGATGATCTATGGAACTCCTCAACGGCTTACAGTAAGGGTGCGATTTAAGGCAGAATAACTGTCAGTAATCAAATGGCAATGACCTTACGTTTGTTGCTGCATTGCAATATTAAAAGGTGCATTTCGTGTGAAGTGGTGGTAACAGAGTCTGGGGGGAAGGGGAAAATTTGCGTATTAGTAATGTGCACGATTACCATATAAAAGACTGTCGATAGCGGGGTGGCAAACCAACCAATCTGTAAAGTTAAGGTTGCGGGTTTGATCCCGGGTGCGGAGGTACAAATGTTAATTTCACTTTGTAACGTTGATTCTTTTAGTCGGTGCTGTCTCACGTTACCTCACGCTGCGTCATGAGCAACACGTTTTTAGGTGTTCACATACTGGCTGATGCCGACTCCGAATATAAGAATACGAAGAACTCTAAAAAATAATACGCAATTCTTTTTTACTTTTTAGAGCATATTAATATATTTGGAACACTTTGTTGTGAAGGCGGTTCTTTTTTGTTAAAATTTTTATTTGATGGTATATGTAAATTCGAAACGTTTTACTTATGGTAGTTCTAACTGCAATCTTGACATAAATCTCCGTTGCTCCAGTAATAGTGATAGCGATTGAAAGTTACGTTGGATTTATTTATTATTATTATTATTATTTGATATGAAAAGCGTTAGGAATAAGAAGTAATTATTTTTCATTTTGTAAATGTGTCTTAAGGAGTTTTTTTATAATTGTAAATACTTTTACATTCCTTAATATTACTTGGCAGATTGTTTGAAAGTGTACAAATATTTTGTAAACTTTCAAAGGTGATATTTTTCTTTCCATAGTTAGTTCTTGGTTGGCCTAAAATGATATCATTAGCACTTCGAAGTCTTTTTACAATTGAGTAATTTATTTAATAATTTCTTTATTAAAGATAAATTTGCATGGATGTCCCTATGTAATATTTTTCGAATTAGGAGACATGTAAAGTATTTTTAGGTTGTTGTGATATTCATTAATTTTGTTTCTTTGTATACTTTAACTGTTGGAGTAATGGAATAATATTTTAATCAATTGGTTTTGGGTTATTTGCAATAATTTGATGTTATTTTTTGCAGTTGAGCCCCAAATTTGGACGAGGTAGTCAATGCGTGGCTTAACTAAATCAATATAATAAATAAAAACATATAAACACAAAACACAAATAAGGTAAGGTAAGTAGCAGCCCATTTATGTCCCACGGCTGGGCAAAGGCCACCTCACTCATATGACACAACGAGTGTACTCTCATAGTCCGCCGTGACGGCAATACGACACGACCGACTGCGAGGCACGGCGGTGGATCATACCGCCAACTTCCCAACTGCGGGCAAATACTGAGAAAATCTTAAAAGAAAACTCAATATCGATTTCGAATGGGCCCGACCCAGGACTCGAACCCAAGACCTCATGCCTGCAGTCGAACATGATTACCACTAGACCAAAGAGGCAAATGTTTCCTCTTTATAATATTAGTTTCGATAATTTCTAATCCTAAGGTAGAAATCGCTAATAATATAATTCCTCGGTGTCCTATTATGTTTGTTTCTGTGTTACTGGTTTCTGGTTTTTGGTGTCATTCTATCTATCTATGTAGGTATAAAATATTCACTTATGTCACGGCCCGTATATTTGACGCCGGTAAAAACATTTTCCTGCAATCAATTTTATCATGATATGTTTAGAAGATAAATGTTACATCACGATCACCTACAAATGTGCTTGGCCCGCATGAGCAAGGAGGAAAACGTTACAAATGACCGACATCAATATTGTTCTGACAAGAACTATAAACGCCCCCGTGTCCTTATAAATAAACAAATATAAATTAATATCGCTCCTGTAAGAGATAGTTACATCAGGCAAACAAATTATAGTGGAAAAACACGCTTTTAAAGTTAATCAAATTATAAAGTAGGAAATAATTCTTAGCATATGAATTAATCTTCTGAAAATTTCATTTAAAAAATGATAACGATTAATATCGAGCAAGTTATTATATGGGTGACTGAATATAATCCCGTTTCGTATCTGATATAGTTGTTATTACAATTTATCAATAGTTTCATTCTGAAATGCCGTTAGTTTAAAAATATCATAAAATACATGAATCAAAGAATCTCGTCAGTAATTTAATTATTATACTAAGAATTTTAAATTAAAATGAACAAGGATAAGATGAAAGTTATGTCGAATATCCATGTTCCGCTCCACCCAATCATCGTTGAGAACTCACCACTCGAATTTGTACACGACTATACTTACCTACGACACATAGTCCAGCTAGGTAGTTCCAATTTTGAGAAGGAAGTCAACTGCTGAATCCAGCTCAGTTGCACAGAGTTCGGGAAACTACGCCAGATATTTTCGTCCGATATCCTTCAGTGCCTGAAGACCAAAGTCTTCGAATAGTGCGTGTTGCCAGTGATGACCTACGGCTCCGAAATGTGGTCGCTGACTATGGGCCTCATTCAAAAGCTCAGAGTCACTCAGCGTGCGATGGAGAGGGTTATGCTCGGAGATTCTCTACGCGATCAAATCAGAAATGAGGAGATCCGTACCAGAACCAAAGTCACCGATATAGCCCTATGCAGCGTGAACCTGAAGTGGCAATGGGCGTGGCACATAATACCACGGACCGATGGACGTTGGGGCCCGATGGTGCTGGAGTGGCGACTCCGCACCGGGCGGCGTAGTGTAGGAACCCACCACACGGTAGACCAACGACATAAAGAGGGTCGCCAGTAGCTGCTAAAGCCAGGCGGCGCAAGATCACGCCTTGTGGACGTCATTACGTAAGACCTATGTCTAGAAGTGGAGGTCCATCGGTTGAAGCGACGACTAAGAATTATTTTCTAGTTTAAAGTTTGAATATCTATATAAGCTATCTTTTAGTTTAGTTGTGTAAGAGTATTCTTTACATAATTAACCTAAAAACTCTTATTGCAATTAATATGAACACGTAAATTGCTATCATTATTTTAACAGGCGTTTTACATAAGAATAAAAAGAAAAAATATATTTACTCACCTGCCCGTGTGTACCTGATTTTTAACGAGCCAGCTCTAAAATTTTTATATAATAACTTGTGAAAATCCGCACGTTAGCCCATAATAAAGTTTACGGCTTGTAATGCAAGAAATTGTTACCATGTTTTATTTATTAATCGCCCATTTTGTTTATCCTTATTGTATTTGGTGCGTAAGTTGAGGAAGTTTATATTAACATTTAGATTTTAACTTAATCTTTATTTACTAGGCGATTACAAACCAAGTTGAATCCATACATAGCATCACGCCTCATTCCCATAGGGATAGACAGAGACCACGTCCTACCACTTGCCACGATCCTTGCATATCTCCTTCTCTTCTTTCATTATCATTAAACCTTTCATACAAGTTCGTCGGCTTAGAGTACTGGCCCTCATTTAAAATATGTGGTCCAGGAACGTTCACCTTGGTCTTCCCACTTTTCAATTCACTTTTGACTCATAAATCCTTTTTGTCAGTTTCCTATCATTCATAAACTATATTTATTAAATGTTATAAAAACGCCTGTTTAAAAAAAATATCGCTATTTATTCGCTGTAAATTAATTGGTATATTTATTTAAATGTCATACCTTTGTTGCACGTACCCCATCAACACACCAACCATGCCCTTATTTCCATAATACCACGTCTTTCACTAACTTATAACAAATTTTATTCACAACTTGACTTATTTTGTCTATCTAAAGAATCCTTAAAAAAGGAGATAATCATAGTTCATAGAACGAAATCATAAGCAAAATGAAATAACCAAAGCTAATACTGGGGGTATGGCTTTGGTTATTATACACATACTCTAAACCACATATACGCATACCAGCTTTTTTTTTATATAAAATAGGCACTAATTCTTCTTACATGACTAAATTCACCAACAAACACAAATACACTTACTCGTTCTTACATACCCACTCACACCTACATAACACTCACTAACTCCTAGTAAGTCGTCGTCGTCGCTTCAAACGATGGACGTCCTCTGCTGGACGTAGGTCTCACGTAATGACGTCCATAAGGCCCGATCTTGCACCGCCTAGCTCCAGCGGCTACCGGCTACCCTCTTTATATCATCCGCCGTACTGTGCGGGGTCGCCACTCCAGCACCTTCAGCCCCCAACGTCCATCGGTCTTTCGGACTATGTGCCCCGCCCATTGCCACTTCAGGTTCGCGATTCGTAGAGCTATGTCAGTGACTTTGGTTCTACTACGGATCTCTTCATTTCTGATTCGATCACATAGAGAAACTCCGAGCATAGCCCTCTCCATCGCCCGCTGAGTGACTCTGAGCTATCGCATGAGGCCCATAGTCAACGACCACGTCTCAGAACCGTAGTTCATCACTGGTAACACACACTGTCCGAAGACTTCGGTCTTCAGGCACTGAGGAATATCGGACGAAAATCTGGCTTACTGTCCCGAACGCTGCCCAACTGAGTTGGATTAGGCGGTTGACCTCCTCGAAATTGGACCTACCTAACTGGACTATATGTCCCAATATGTGTACTCGTCAACAATTTCGAGAGCTGAGTTCTCAACGATGACTGGGTGTGGCGGTTCATGGATATTAGTAAGTATATATATTAAGTACATGGAGAATATCTCAGTTTTGTCTTTTCATTGTTTCCAAATTCGTACTTTTTAATATCTACTCTGTTGTTTTGAATATTATTTAATAATTTGCGTAATCCGTAATTGGACTTATTTTAAGTATTCTATGTAACAATTTGTTAAATCGCTATGGATTACCAATAAATAAATAAAATGAATATTATACCATTATAATATAAGATGGAGTGCTGTGCCGCTATTTGTCGGAACAAATTTTTAATATAACCCCGTCTAGAATCGATCTGAACACCCAAACTTCATTTAAATCGATCCATTCGTTTAATACACACGTTCAGAAGAATTATATATATACAAAGGTAGTACAATAGTGTAACTTACCGGAATCATAGCACTTGATATGTCCGTCCATAGCGCAACGATTGGGAAACATTTTGTATGTCTTGTTCTTTATATCAAATGCACAGACCATATCTTCATCATGAATAGGACACTCAATTTGGCATTGTTGACCCTCGACATTACAAATTGCTGAAATAATTTATATTTTATGTATACAGTTATTGAGTCTTTGAACATCTGCTACGGAGTGATACAAACTTGATTAAATATTGATGCGAGTTAGTCGTTTTGATATACAACTTCCCTTGAGAGGTAACAGATTGATCTCTGGATAATCAAGTTTGTTAATATATACAAAAACGACTTAACTACGTCAAAACGAGGTTATATATCACAACTCGATATTTACTGGTTATATAACGAGTAATTGTATATAAATAATCATCAATAATGTCATTTTACTATTGATAATGTTTTTAAATATAACAGTAACGCATTGACTATTATTCTGACGCTTCCTTTAGCGACTAAAGGAAACTTTACTCAAGCGTTACATAGCCGAGCGTCATGACTCCGTCGCATTTAATACCCAAAAACAAATATAACAGCGCGTTGAAAGAAATTTTTGCTTCAAAATTGGGTGTTTACATATATATATAGCTCATTATATATCAAGTAACTGAATTAAGCTGGACGAAATGGCTGTAATGATTTTAACGTAGACAAGCTGTTTGAAATTGTCACATAAATGTATTAGCTAATTTTGATAAAACAGTTTATAACCCTGGGGAATATAAAAATTAATGAAGAGTTGGATACAGCTTAATAACAAGTCAAAAGCTAAGGTAAGCAACAGCCCATTACCTTCCCACTGCTGGGCACAGGACTCCTCACTAGGAGAGGAAGGCATAGTACACAAATGCACTCTGTATTCCTTCACTCTCGTAGTCCGATGTGAAGATAATCCCAAGCGACCGGAGAGAGATCAGGCGCAGGACCGACGGCTTAACGTTCTCTCCGAGGCACGGGGGTGGATCACACCGCCAACTTCCTAACTTCGGGCAAATATTAAGAAAATCTTAATGTTTCACTCAATATTGATGTTTGAATAGGCCCGAACCCTGGACCTCATGCCTGTTGTCGAATATGCTAACCAATAGACCAATGACGCAGTCAAAAATTATTCGATTTTAATTATTATCTAAGGTTAACATGCTAAACACGTTTTGGTAAAACATAAAGTGTAGAAGTTTAAGTTTTATTAAATAAAAGTAGAATATTTATTTTGTATGGAAAATGTTTTGAAGTGAAACTTCTTACGGGTGAGACGCGTGATGAGCGTCATGATGATGTGCAGGGCTTTTTATGCTAATTCGTTTGAAGGTCAGGTAGTTTTGATATTTAGAAATAACGTGTAGTATTTTAATTTGCCACTCGACATTTAATATCATGAAATATAAAATAAAAATATGTCATTTAAAACAGAATTTAATTAATAATTGGTAATATTGACAAAAAAAAATCGTGGCATTTTTATTTACGATTAGAGATTTCAATACATTATTTGTATAATATTTGAATGACAATTAAATTCATTAAATTCCTAACATATCTTCCTTTTTCCCTTTTTTTTTCGCTGGGAAATGCATTTACGCACCCTGGCTGAAAGTCATACTTTCATCCAGGAGTGTGGGACTCGCTGAAGAACAGAATACCCACTAAAACCCAGCGGGACCCTCAGTGTCCTGAACAGAAGTACCAGAGGTTCAGTGGGGACATTACGCTCTGGGACTCCGGACATCGTCTGTCACGACAATTCAGAATAGATGGAGACTCGCAAAGGCGCGTCTCCTGGCTCCCGGCCTCCTCCTACGGATAGAGGTGGTCTCAGCTGAAGCTTCCCTCTCCCTCTCTGATGTCTCCTTCTGTGAGATGACATTATCACAGAAGGATGATACCATCCGCCAACCACTTTCACAGCTGAGCATATAGCCGACTATGCTCATTAGCGAGAGCTCACCGCCAACGAGAGAAATCAGAGGGTGCCGTTGAGACCCCCAAGCTGGGCATTCTGCCACAGTATGATGAAATGTGTCCATTGGGGCACCACACTCGTGACAGGCAGGTGAGTCCTCATGCCCAACTATCTGGTGCAAGTACTTACCAAAGCATCCGTGCCCAGTCAGTACCTGCACCAGTCTAAACGAGAGGCACGAAAAGGCAGAACAGCTCGGTATTGCCGTGTGCCATAAACCTGACATACGGTACCGATTTTCAGCTGCAGCCCTATAGCCAGCTCTGACGTCACGGACAGATCATCAGCCGACTAACAAAACACTTAAATACTAATCTTAATAAAACGCTTAACTACTCTACTACTAACATTAAATTATTAGATAAAATTGTATGCGGTTCAATAGCCAAATATAAAATAAATATGTAATAAAAAAATAAAAATAAAAATTACAAATAAAATGTTAATTATAGAAGGACAAATATGAATATACATATTAACATATTAAATCCGTGCATCTCTCTGGGGCCATTNCACACAGGAGCACCATATAGTGCCATACTCCGTATGATTCCGGCATATAAGCGTCGGCATGGCGATTCAGGCCCTCCTATATTAGGCAGCAATCTACCTAGGGCGGCGGCTGCTTTTATAAGTCGTGGAGTTAAAGTGGCGAAATGCGCCCGAAAACTCCAACGACTGTCTAATGTAAGCCTAAAATATTTCATTTGGGTCTTAACCTCTACTGTCCCATACTGCAGCGTCAACACTGCTCCCCTAGGGGCTCCCTTCCGAGTTCCATGGAAGAGGACACATTCTATCTTGGTCGCAGATATTTCCAGGCCCAGCTGCCGAATTCTCTCAACCACAAGTTTGTTCCGACTTCAGCGAATCCAACTTCCTTTTTCCCTCCTTCTAAGTCTTGGAAATCTAAAGTTTTACATTTGTATATATAAACAAGGCTTTAAAATTAGTTTGCCATAGAAGTTTCACTACTAACATGGTTACTTTGTTACTCACGCACTTTTAATGTTTACCTCAAACTTTAATAACTGTTTATAAGTTTTTGTTTTTATTAGATTAACAATGGACTATGTTCTCAAGTAATAATACTGTCTAATATATTAACGTGCTAACCTGGTACGGGGCAATTTACCTCTGTGTATACACATCTTCGTTAGTACGAGTCCAAACCTAAAAAATAGAAAATACTATTTTCTAAATATATACTGACCGTTATTAAACTCGGTATGTGTTATCTAAGCTAGTAATTGCATTATTACACCAACGAGGCCTTCAAAAGTTTGTTCAACTACCAATTTTCAAGGTTTTGCTAAATATTATTGATCACGTTCTATAGATATTATCTACGTAATTGACAATTGAAATATTGGCATTTCAGATATCCGCTATTGTTCAAAGGTTTACTATATAAAATGGCTAAAATAATGTTGTCTAAATCAAATAAATGTCGAACCTTTTTTTTTCATCAAAACTAATATTATGAAGAAACATTAGTGTTTTTGTATGTAAGTATGCATGAATGTTTGTAACGTTATCTTACAAAAACTACTGGACCGATTTCAAAATTTTCACCATTATAAAGCTGCATAATCACTAAGCCACATAGGCTATATCACTTTCTTAAAAAAAATAGGGATCCCTAATAAAAATGCATTAATGTAACCCAGGGTGTGAAAAAATTGGTCACAAAAAATCTATCATCGCATGCACTGGGGAAACTATTGATGATAGAACAAACAAATGTTCTACGATATTATAGAATGTATTAATATCTACAAAAGGTCCAACTACTATAGATATGCAACTACGTATAATTATTTATGTACAGACGTCACAATACGCGCAATACCATTAGGTTCTTGTCTTTCTTTAAAAGAAAAAAATCTAAGAAACATTAATTCCCACAGCACAGTCGCAATATATATTGTATAACATTTAATATATCCGAAATAATATTCACTTATAGATGAATGACATATACTCATCCACGGTTTGCCGATGACGATACCCGGATCACTTTTAGGTTTACCTCCATATACTTTTAAGGAATATGTCAAAAACATCGTTTTACAAAAGCCATATTATAAAGTTGAAGATTATTTAAGCGATATAAATGTTTGGACTTGATTTCAGTTGCACACGGATGCAAAGTGTTACACATTGTAACCTACAAAACTATATTTAAAGCTGTTACTGCGGAAGTTCTTGGCGGTTTTAGTTCTGTGAAGAATCTCAGAACAAAAAACCGTTTTATTAGTATTATTTACGTTCCATCATGGTAGTACACCCATCCGTGTTATGGCCGTGCGTTCAGTCGCTTTTGATTTTGTATTTCATTATTGGTTTTTTTAATAAAGTAATGCATTTTTTTATGAAACAATTGGTTCAATGACTCGCTGGCGCAGTGGTGCGAGCGCTTTCATTGTTAGCAGAGGTCCCGGGTTCGATCAGGCAGGACGATTTTGGAAATAGTGTTTTCTGAGTTTGGTCTGGTTGGCGGCTTCGGTCGGGGCTAGATAGTTAGACGTACTGCTAAAACAAAGAAATTTGTATTCCGTTACGATCCTGCGTAGAAACCGTAAGGGGTATATCGCCAGATAAGACTGTAAGATTACAGTCAAGCGCTAAACTGTAGACAGTAAAAAAAAATAGCTGGACTAACATGATGTACGGTAAGTAATGCTAATAAATCGTTTCAAAAATATGATTATTTTTAATTAGTTTCGATTTTTTTCCGTGCCAACATCTACGGTGTCGTTAGTAGTATCTCCTGTCTTCATTTTCGGTACCCGTCTTCTAATACACAGTATAATATACAAATATTCAGGATGAAGGAATCTACTTAGAATAAGTAGGTTACCTACCTGCGTATTAAATAGCACGATCGAGGTCTATATAAGGTTAGTGAGAAAATTCAGTTTACGCAGTAAATTCAATTTACCGAAATCCATCAGGTTAAATTGATTGATAAGGAAAAGTAAGGGGGAATTTGATTTCCGTGTCTTTTCGTTGTTACTTAGGCTTCCAGCGTGTTCTTTAGCATGTTCATGTTATATGTTCACACGAACAAAGAGAAAACTTAAAAGAACAAAACCTTTTAAGATAGTGAAAGTGCAGTGACACAATATTGTGTAGTGTGGTACTTTTAAGCAATAACTCAAGAACAGTGTGAGTCAACAGACATTATAGTAAAATAAGCACTTGACTCTAGACTTAGATTATACAAGTAAATATTAGCTAGATTAGGTCAAAGTATTATTACTAATTAGTCTATAAGACTAGATTGTAATCTCATATTACAAAGCAACCACAGCTTGGTTGCCAGAGGGTTATAGCGATCAGAGATATACAAGGGTACCGTACAGTGTCATGGACGACAGCAATACTCCTGGCAGGTGATCCTCCATGGAAGCTCAGAGAAGAGAAGCCACGAGAACCAGAGGGGAATCACCAGACGCTGATGAGATAAGGAGGGGTAACTTGAGAGTCAAAATGACTCTATTTGAGTCTCGCTAGGAGGGGTCCTGAGGTCGATTCTATGTGTGAGGTTAATTTATGAATCGTATTTTTTATTTTGTCTCAGTCTAGACTGGTAAAAGGCTTCGGCAGTGCCTACTTAACACGCTACCAAAGACCAAGCAAAAACATTTCCTACGCTGTTTATAAACCATAGAAGATAATTTACTTGTTACTAGTTTAGTGGGTTTCCATCTTTCACTATAATCTATATTATCACTTACCAAGTGCAATCGTACGTTAACGTTTTCAGCAAATACGTTAGATTAATGAGAAATTTTGCACAATCATCAAGTACCAATATCAATACAATAGTTAAAAGAAAATTGAACGGAATTAAATAAAACTGTATGATGCTTATATTCTTTTATATTACATTTTTATAGTCAAGGATTTATGCTTTAAAAAAAAACTTAATGTTGGCTTAAGACCACACTACAGAAGTGAAAACAAAGAGAGATAAATAATACAAAATCCAACCATATTTTTATATTCACAAAGTAATGTTATTTACAAACTATATATATATGTGTGTCGGAGAATAAGAGAGAAAGAGAGCATAAAGTATAGAGGTGTAGGGTTTCCCGCCGACATCGTCATTAATGACGTCCTTAATTCAATTCCCATGCTTTGGGGGTTGGTGGGTAATGTTGGTGCAATCAAATACTTTATTAATAAACGCAGATTATAATGTTCAATCAATTAATGTTCCCGGTATCAATTTACACAAAGCTCTGGGGGACCGTCACCCGAGAACTGGGGAGACGCGCACCGGATTGTCACTATAGACTCTGCCACACGCCGATAGACAGATGGCGCCAGCGTTCCACAGACTATTACACTCCGACATATATATTATTGGCAATAATATATTGTATTATATTATATTAAATAACGAATATAAAATTAAGGTTACGCAATTAAGTTTTATTATGTTGGTCATATGGCCTACGGGCTATAAAGACACGTAGGAAACTTGAAGAGACTTGTTGTAGTAGGAGAGGTTGAAGGAAAAAACCACGGGGTAACTCACATACCGAACAAATGAAGAAGAAAACGAGAATCGCATTTACAACAGTCCTAAAACTAGCCTAGGATATGGAGTGAAGGAATCTGCTCTTCCACGCAGCCAATAAGGCATATCAGAGCCAGCGATATAGCGAATTTTGGAAATTACATTTACTAATTTAACTGTGACCACCCCTACCAGGTAAAACGTATCGCCAAGCAAGAGATTTGTGTTCGGTATGATGCTTTATAGAAACCATAAGAAGTAAATTGCCTATTACCAGATTAGAACCCTTTCATCTTAGAGTTTATCATCACCTACTTAAAAGGTGCGATCACAGTGAAACGCTAACTACAACAATAAAGACAATAAAGAAACAATAACAATTCAAAAATAAAGAAACGCGTTGGATATATTGCCATTTTGTTACTGATTTGGTCGACAGAAGACAACTTTACCAACGAAAGTTTTAGCCGAGTTTCAATACACAAAATAAATGACACCTAAAGAATTTTCCTTTCAAAAATCTTTTAAGACAAAACAAAATCTTATCGAAGCCTGATCAATAAAATATATTATGTATGTAAATGTAACCAATAGCAGTAGGGAGTTTAGACAAATCGTAAGGAGGCCTATACAAATGGGACGGCACACTCCAAATCTCGTTATGTATTGTCTATTCTACCTTTGATCGCAGTTGTAAATGGTTTATACTCCAAATACCTTTTATCTGGTACACTGGCATCTGTTTTATGAATTAAAATTGGAAAACAGATATAACACAAAACCAATTTGAAGAATTATAGAAATAGAAGTCCCAGAGCACATCCAGTTACTGGCAAAGTTTACAAATAGAAATAATTAACATATATGTACTATTAAATTTCAACTGGAGTAATATAAAATATAGAAAAATGATATAATGTTACCTAGAAGAGAAATGAAAAACCAAAAAACGAATATAACGTAATCGTTAAATCTAGTGCAGTTTATATTGATGTAAATATGTTTTAAACTGTATTAAAGACAGCGAATCTATTTCTACGAAAGTGGCTTTCGACAATTCATTATGATCTTGACAAATTCATTCTGTAAATACTGTGAGGAATTTCAAAATAAATTTGGACAGACAATATTACTATTTAAAAATTTTAAAGAGAAGCACCTGATCGTCAACCCAATGACGATTTTCTAAGGATATAAATATCTTATTCAAATTTTCAATCGTTAAGTATTTAATACTTTCTTACGTCTCCTTATATGTTAAAATACATTTTTTAATTGTAGTTGATAACATTCAATGATAATACAGTCTGATACAAATATAAATTGGTAAATTTAATTTCTATAACAAAATAAATGTAAAGCTCTATCTATTGAAAGCCCACGTAAAGGTTCAAAGGTTTTTCCAGCGTAAGTGATTTTAAGAGGAGGTACTGTAGGAATTGGCTATATGTTTTTTTATATTCCTTATTTTTAGGAGTAATTAATGTTTTATAAGTTCTTATACTAGCTGCTCTCCGCTGTTTTATAAATGCATGTCCTGACTCAATGGGAATATGGAGAAATCAGCACTCAGTGATCGTCTACATTGCCAAAGGAGTCATTTTGTCAAATTTACAGTCAACAGCGAAAAGTTATATGCTCGAAAACCACGTTTTGAAGTCTATAACAGACTAAGGTAAAAACAATTTTGGTATTTTATGTTATAATTACACATCAATGATTTCAGTTTAATGTTGTAAAAATAATGTATGTCGTTTAAAATAAATTACATTGAAAACATTGAATTTTCTTAATTTAAGACTTACCGTTAAAAATTGTAATCACAATAACAAATTTTCTAATATTTTCCATTTTACTATTCTACGCGTGATGAGAAAATCAATTAAAATACATCCGTTTACTGACGTCTAAAATATATATGCATTGGAATGAAAATGTTCTTTGAAATGGCATCTCAATAGTCAAAGAAACTAGTAAATAAAACGAGACTCATTCCTCGTTTAAAAATATTATTAATATATTTCTTGAAACGTACTATTAATACAAATTTAAATATATTCTTTTTTTTATTGCTGACAGTTTAGCGCTTGACTATAATCTCACCTAATGGTAAGTGGTGATATAATCTAAGAAGGAAGCACGCTAATTTGGGTAGGAGGCGATATACCCCTTACGGTTCCTACACAGCATCGTACCGGAACACAAATCTCTTTGTTTTGGCGGTACGCCTTTGCTGGTAGGGTGGGTGGTAACTAGCCACGGCCAAAGCCTCCCATCAGACCAAATTCAGACACATTAGAAAATACAATATTCTAAATTCGTTCTACCGGGGATCGAACCCGGGGCCTCTGCTATCAAGGCAAGTACTCGCACCACTGCGCTAGCGAGGGAGTCAAAAAAAATTTGCATAATTATATATCGACAAACGTATTTGGCGGTGTGATCCACCCCCGTGCCTCGTAGAGCACGTTAAGCTGTCGGTCCTGCGCCTGATCTCTCTCCGGTCGTGTCGGATTCCCATCACATCGGACTATGAGAGTGAAGGAATAGAGAGTGCACATGTTGTGTACTATGCCAGCCAATCCGCAGGGGAGCAGCGTGGTGGGTCTATGCTCTAGAAACCCTCACTCCTTGGAGTGCGGAGGCCTGTGCCCAGCAGTGGGACGTTAATGGGCAGCTACTTACAAACGTATTTGGCTTATTTTTATATTATGTATTACGGTATACTGTTATGGGGTAAGGCAGCGGACATTGAAACTATATTTATTTTACAAAAAAGAGCAATACGTGTCATATATCAATTAGGATCTCGTCTCTCTAAGAGATGAATTAAAGAAGACCCTCAATTCTGAAAGTACCGGCGCAATATATCTTGAATAACATTTTGCATCTGTAATAAAATATTCACTTATATAGCAAAAAGAACGAACTACATATGTTTAATTTAAGAAATAATAACAAACATGTAATGTCGTTTTATAGAGTGTAAAAGGTTCAGAATTCAGCATACGCACTTTTAAAATAATACCCGAATCACTTTTGGGTTTGTCTCAACATAATTTTAAGAAATATGTCAGAAATATCGTTTTACAAAAGGCATATTATAATATTGACGATTATTTAGCGACAATAATGTTTGGATTTGATCCAGTTGTACACAGATTCGAAGTGTTACAAACTGTAACCTACAAAACTATATTTAAAGGAGTAACTCCGGAGTTTCTTGCCAGTTTCTTCTCAGCAAAATCAACTTTTCAAACCGGTGGTAGATTTGTTACCAATGAACACAGTAGTGATGATTCAAAAGGACTTTTTGAGCCTACTTGAATAAAGAAAATCTTGTTTTTTTTTTACATTACAGATCTATATAATCAATAGAGTGAAAACTGGGAGCGATCACCGTATGGTAAGAGGCACATTGAATATTGACGTTGTCCGTGAACGGAACAGAATGGTGAAGTCAACGCTCCGACCCACTCGCGCTCATATCCAAGACCCCGAGAGCTTCCAACTGGAGCTGCAAAACCGCTTCGCTTGCCTCGAGAATTGCGAATCCGTGGACGAGCTAAACAATAGGCTAGTGGAAACTGTCCATACGGTTGGGATGAAATTCTATAAACCCCGTAGAAAGAAAACCAAGAGATTCTCAGACCATACTCTTAATCTCATGGAACAGAGACATGCAATGAGCTTGCAGTCTGCAGCAGACGCGTCCGCATACCGGCAGATCAATAGACAGATCTCTAAATCGCAAAAGCGTGATGTGCGACACTTTAATGCCGAGCGTATACGAGATACCATCGAACGCAACAAAGGCACTAAAGTGTTCGCAAAAGATCTGTCTATCGGTCAGAGCCAGTTGACGCGGCTGA
>JACTOM010000562.1:94548-127687 GCA_015832385.1 Elymnias hypermnestra | reverse complement strand
ATCAACGGCGAGTACATCACTCATCTACGGTTTGCCGACGACGTGGTCATTATGGCAGAGACTCTGGAAGATCTCAATGCAATGCTCGATGACCTCAGCAGAGCTTCTCGACAGGTGGGCCTAAAAATGAACATGGATAAGACGAAAGTTATGTCCAATATCCATGTTCCGCTCCACCCAGTCATCGTTGAGAACTCTACACTCGAAATTGTTGACGAGTATACATACCTGGGACACATAGTCCAGCTAGGTAGGTCCAATTTCGAGAAAGAGGTCAACCGCCGAATCCAACTCGGTTGGGCAGCGTTCGGGAAGTTCCGGAAGACTTTTTCGTCCAATATCCCTCAGTGCCTGAAGACCAAAGTCTTCGAACAGTGCGTGTTGCCAGTGATGACCTACGGTTCTGAGACGTGGTCGCTGACTATGGGCCTCATGCGGAAGCTCAGAGTCACTCAGCGTGCGATGGAGAGGGCTATGCTCGGAGTTTCTCTACGCGATCAAATCAGAAATGAGGAGATCCGTAGCAGAACCAAAGTCACCGACATAGCTCTACGAATCGCGAACCTGAAGTGGCAATGGGCGGGGCACATAGTCCGACGAACCGATGGACGTTGGGGTCGGAAAGTGCTGGAATGGCGACCCCGCACTGGACGACGCAGTGTAGGAAGACCCCCCCACAAGGTGGACCGACGATATAAGGAGGATCGCCGGTAGCCGCTGGAGCCAGGCGGCAC
Source organism: Elymnias hypermnestra (assembly GCA_015832385.1). Taxonomy (NCBI): domain Eukaryota; kingdom Metazoa; phylum Arthropoda; class Insecta; order Lepidoptera; family Nymphalidae; genus Elymnias; species Elymnias hypermnestra. The sequence goes on along the minus strand of JACTOM010000562.1, from coordinate 126,953 downwards.
AAGATCGGGTCTTGTGGGCATCATTTCGTGAGACCTATGTCCAACAGTGGACGTCCATCGGTTGAAGCGACGACGATAAGAAATTAACCGCAGTATTTATAAAATTATTCAAGAACACAGTTTTTTAACACGGTTATATTAGCATCGCTAATATGTTTGTTTGTATGTAAGGGAATTTTTGAAATCGATTTCTGAGCGCTCAAACACTCAGATATTTTTTTCAATTCAGAAACCTTGCACAATTGTCAAGGTTTGATGACAATGCAATAATTTAATAAACGGTAAGACAGTTTTTATTACGAGTTTTGATAAGAATTGAATCTTAACAGTGAATCGCACTAAAAAAACGAAAATAATACATTTAAAGCATTAGTAAGTTCTCATGCTTTTCAAAAATAAATTGAATGTTATGTTCATTACTATAGCCAAATCGTAATTATATTAATAAATATTGTTGTATTGAGTTGCGTTTTTTTTTATTCAGTTATTATTTACTATATTTAATAGAGGAGATACTGAGCAATTGGGAGAGGGAGGGCCTATAACCTCCTCTAAAGATTACTATAAATATGTCGTTTGCATAAAGATTTGGTGTAGATACATATACTTAGATGTTTTCCAAGACACAGGAAAACCAAAAATATTTCATCTCTCTTAAGATATTTTTCTGAGAAAAACCCAATAACTTTATTAACCTAACTGTATTGGATGTTAACTGTATAGGAATTATCTAACCGATAGAAAAACGAGGTAACGATGATTAATAATACTGTAATAAAGATAAATAAACGCGGGTTATTAATATGCACTTAACATCACATAAATCCACGTATTTTTCCATACAAATTCATTAAGTAATTATCCTTGTGCTATATTTATATTTACAAATACAGGGCAATGTCGCAATACTGAAGGGATATAGAAAATATTCGTTATCTAAACTAATAGTATAAAGAGGAAACATTTGTGTTTTTGTATGTTTGTTTGTAAGTATAAGCAACGTCCTTTATTTCAATTTTTATTATTACTGACAGGTTTATCACTTTAATCTCACTTGATGGTAAGTGCTGATACAGCATAAGGTAAAAGCGTTAGCCTGGTAGGAGCTAATTTACCTTTTATTGTTTCTGCACAGCATCGTACCGGATTGCCAATTTGTACTTGTTGCTGGAACAATGGTAACTAGCCACCGAAGCCACCACAGTCCAGGTTCATACCAATTAACAGATACAATTTCTTAAATCTGTCCTGACGAGATTCAAATTTGGTACATCTGCTTACAAGCTAGTACTTACACTAACAAGGCTGCAAAAAAACATAAAAATTTATGTGTGCACTGTACTTATACACTTGTTTCACCAGTTTCTTTTTTAATTCCATGATTTCTATTTTAAAATTTATGTTAAATAGAAACAGAGGCATTTAAATTTTATTTGGTTAACATTACAAATGTGTTTGTCTATGTATTTAGACAGATGGAGGAAATTGGTTCTGTCGATCATTTCAGTTAGGGGCAAAAGAGTAGTGTTTACCTGCTTAATGACGATTTTATTTGGAATTAGTGATCGTTGTTATTTTATTCAAATTACTTGCAATTTCAAGTAGGCTTTTGCATGCTAAACGTTGTTTTCATATTATGTTTCAAAGTGTAACTGATGGTATATCGACTTTAAATCTAGAGTTATAGGGGTTTCGCCCTGTTCAGAGGAGATACCACCAATAACTTAGTCAGGTATCTTTTTCTAACTTCATCATTACAATAAAACTTTAATTTATTTTATTTAGATTACAGATAGATCCTTCACTTTCACAGTTTTTTGTCAATCTAGAAACTTCTAAATCCACATACCTTTCAATGAATTATTATTATTATAAAGCTTATTTTATTATTTCGTATTATATATAAGCTGCGATGAATACCATAAAAACACAAATTCATATTAAATTACAACTTTTATTCTCTTCACTATTTGCACTATACTAATAATTACTTCACTAAAAGAATTTATATAATTTAGCACTATTTCTTTTTGAAACAACTATACCACGAGGCAGCTGGAATGATTATTGTCACGATTGTTCCGCTCATTAATGTTACCTCGTATTGCATAACATATCGAAATATTTCACCATATTTTTTGGTATTTTTAACTGCTGCCACAATATTACTCAACATTTTAGAGCTATCAGTGTTGTCGCTCGTAACTTTAGATTTTAAGCCGTTTTTGAGTACCATCATCATATGTATATTAGAATCAGAGTGTGGAAAAAGTATATAATTTGACGATTCAAAAGTGCTGTAATAATTACTTGAATAAAGTTATTTTTGATTTTGATTTTATTTGATTTGATTATCTATAGTGTAACATTATGCGAGTACAAATGAAGTATTCCCGAAGTCTTATTGTATTACATGCCTACCACTGTTTGAATGTCTTATGATTGAATGTCAAAAATCGTGGGATTTCAAATACAGGGCCTGCCCTGTACCAATGACTCATTTTTATAAAACTAACATGCCTAAATTTGATTAAAATTCATCATTATTTATTGCTGACAGTTTACCCCTGACTGTGATCGCATCTAATGGTCAGTGGTGATACAGTCTAAGATGGAAGCGCGCTAACCTGGTAAGAAGTAATTTATCTTTTATGCAGCATCGTCCCGGAACATAAATCTCTTTCTTGCTTGGCGGTACGTCTTTTCTGTAAGCTAAGGTAGTTCTGTAAGTAACAGCCAATTAACGTCCTATTGCTATTCCTTTACTTTCATAGTCCGATGTGACGGGAATCCGACAAGACCGGAGAGGTATCGGGCACAGGACCGACGGCTTAACATGCTTTCCGAAGGCAGGGGGGTGAAGCACACCGCTAGCTTCCCAATGTCAGGTCAATATTGAGAAAATCTTAATACAAAATTTAATGTCCATTTATTAAATTAGCCCGATCCAGGAGTCGTACTCAGGACCTTATATCTGTGGCCGAACAGCTAACCACTAGATCAATAAGGCTGGTAGGGGGATAACTAGCCACAGCCGAAGCCTCCCTCCACTCCAGACTTAGAAAAATTATATTTTACAGTTTTCTAAATTGGCCCTACCGGAGATCAAACCCAGAACCTCTGCTAGCAAAGTAAGTACTCATACCACTGTGCCAGCTTGGCCGTAAATATATTTACCTTTTTTGGTTTCTTTGCATCATCCTACCGGAATGCAAATGTTTTAAAAAATGTAAATATCCGAAGAAAGTCGACTTCATTCGACCAAGCGTTACATATCCGACATGACAGCTCTGCTTATTAAATACACAAGCTAAAGAAGTTATTCTTCCAAAAATATGTGTAAATTGTAACACTCATTGTTATCTTTGTGTTGTATATTGACGTACTCAAAGTCGAGTCATGGAAAAAAAAATTAAATGATACGTTGCGGTTAATATTTAGGCATAATACTAGTGTATTGATAAACATTGTGGTTTTGCACGCCTCAAGCTGTTAGTATGGATATGCGGTCAATTATATAGTTTTCGTCACACTCTTTTTCATATTAAAATATCTTTATTCAAATAGGCATATTACAGCACTTTTGAATTGTAAATAATATTTTTTTTCCACACTCTGATTTTAATATACGTCTGATGATGGTACTCAAGAACGATAACAAATCTAAAGTTACGAGGGTTCCTTCGCGCCCTGACCCGAGAAGAACTCACAACAAACTCAGTCGGTTATTTTGTTACCATCATCATTCCAACATCGTATTAGTTTAATATATTTCAATTCAAATAAGAATTCAATTCGTTCACTCCCACGCGTTTCTATCGTCTAAGTGTCTTGCAACTTATAATACGATTTTTCTATCAACTTTCTTTTAAAAAAGACTTTGAACTTATTAACTGACAGAACGTCTCGTGGAAGTTTATTATAGAAACGTATACGGCTACCTTATTTAAATTAAATCTGTTTTTAGGAAATACGTATGATTATATTTTATTACAACGAAGACAATTTAAACACTTAGATTTACTATTAATTTGTATTTTACTATAGCAGTATTACACTAGTTAAAATTTTAGCAGAAAACAATAGTTAAGCCTCCTGTCTGGCTATGTATCCATTTTTAACTACCCACTGCCCCTCTTCTTTTTTTTTTTTTTTTTTTTTTTTTTTTTTTTTTGTGCTCCGATTTTTCGGCAACAGACACGAGGTCCTAGGTTCGAGTCCCGGGTCGGTCGAATTCAAAAATTGATAATGAGCTTTCTGTTAAAAAAGCTTAGTATTTTTCCGAGGTTGTGCCTACGAGAGCACGTTAAGCCGTCGGTCCTGAGCCTGATCTCTCTCCGGGAGTGTCGCATTGCCGTCACATCGGACTATGAGAATGCCCTTATGTATACCTTCCAACCCGCGGTGGCGCAGCGTGGTGGGCCTATGTCCAGCAGTGGAACGTTAAATGGCTGCTACTTCCCTTTACCTTTTACCGGATTTTGCTATGTCGTTAACAAAAATGTTGAATTAATTATGTGATTATTTATATAAAACAGCACTTTTGATCCGACGTTATCAAAATTAGTTTGGCTTCAGTATAAACGAAACAAAGCTTGCCATTTTATAATTAAAAGTTCCCAATATTACCCGGAAAATTAGAAAATTACAATCACAAGTAGGTCGATTAGAAATGCTTCATACAGGAAATTGGTCACGTTGAATGTAAACCGGAACCATTATTTTTCAAACAAGCTTCCCGCAAACCGGAACCATTATTTGTTATTATTTATTTGGTAAGGTTTTGATATAATAAGTGAAATTTAGCATGCGCAATTTTTTATGAATTGGATTATGTAAAAATTGCGCAATAGTCTGTTGTTTTTCGACGATTTAGGAAATACCAAATATTCTTCGTTTCTTTTTACACAAAAGAACCCAAAATGACAATTTCGTTTGTAAATTTGAAGGGACAGTTCCTTCTGTTCACATTTTTGATGATAAATGTTTGTTTAAAAGGAAAAACTTTATTATAATAATCTATAAAAGTGAGGAGCACCTTTCTTCCAGCGTAGAGTCAAATCTATTTGGGAAAACTAGATATATTGTATATAATTTTTATATGAACAGAATTAGAAATACGTAGACTTTCATTTTCTCTATAAAAAGCTTCTGAACACCTATAAGTATTATTTTAGTATACTATAAAATTATTGAAATAATCCAATCATCCCTAATTCTAGTTATATTTTCTTATTCACATTTTAAGATATTAAAAATCACGCTGCGGTGATTATGTAACAAATAAAACGAAAACCTGTATTATTTTATTAATAAAAAAATCTACTACGTCAATAACCGTTAATTTATCTTTTTTTCTATACGAAAATACCATAGTAAAGTGGATAAACAGCCTTAAATTCGTATAAAATAAGTAAGTATACTGCTCGAGATATTGCTCTGTAATTATTACATTTAACCGAATTTAGCTCTAGTTATAAATGTTACGCAATCTCCGCACCAAATACGCATAAAAAGGTCGAATCTGGCGTGTTTTAACTTGAAAAAAAAACTTTAAAGCCGCATTTGTAGCTGAAAACAGCCGGTAACGCTATTTAACGCCTCGCTTGAAAACATCATTGAGCGCGTGTAATCGATTTTAGACTTAGTGGCACCGGCACCACGCCGCAGTGCTTCATAGAAGAATGCACTTTAAAATACCGTACAATAAATGCTAAACTTACCTGGCTGGCGTACAGGACGTCCAAAAATATGGTAAAAACACTTATAAAAAGCACGGCACGCGTCATGGTTGCGGCCGATATGCGCTCTGTATCCCGTCTGACAACTGACGTTCGTGCAATACGCCAGAAACCTGCGTACTAGTTGGTTGGTAAGACACCGTACGTGTACCTAGCGTCGTATATATCGACCCTCTCGGGAGCGAGAGGGACGGAGTCCAAAACTAGCAAGTTGGAAGAGGATAAAACAAGGAGCAGTTCGCATGCGCCGTGCTGTTAAAACGCAACGCCAGAGGACTATAACGAAGCGAATCACGAATGCTGTCTTCGTCTACCCCTGTCTGGGTTTCCCGATGATGAGGCATCAGTTTTTTAATAAGCCATCACGCAAAAACAGCCCCTAGTCCCATGCAAATAGTAGCCAATTATACAAAGCAAACATTACCGTTTGATTTACATTGTTTCCGATTCCTTACGACGTCCCTATTTTCAAAAAGGCATGCGCCCGATGACTCATCGTTATAAGTTTCAGGTTTAATTAAAAAAGTAATAAGGGAAAAGTCTCAGGTATTATCGATCTGTTCTGTTTGTCTCGAGGACATTGGTCTATAGGTTTTGAATTCAAATAAAATGTTTTATTCATACTTATATAAGCATGTTACTCTGTTTTCAAGGAGATATATTTTAATTGCTGACAGTTTAGCGCTTGACTTTGATCTCACCTGAGTGATTATACAGTCTAAGATGCAGGCGCGCTAATCTGGTAAGAGGTAATATACCCCTTATAGTTTCTACACATCATCGTACCGGAACACAAAAATTCTTTGTTTGGCGGCAGTTCTTTCCTGGTATTCTTTCTGCTATTAAAGCGAATACTTGAACCAATGCAATGTCGTCAAAACGTAGATAGATAAAGATAAATAGATAGACAATAGGCTTCATTGAACACCACGCTAAAGATAAATCTACAATTACTCAGTATTAGATATTTTTAGAGTGCAATTGGGCGGTCTTATCGCTCATTAGCTTAGCTATTCCAGAGAACCCTGGTTTTAGGAAAACCGTCAAAGAAAGGGAAAATGGTGTGTATAAATGAACAGGGTCTTGGAAAAAACAATATGAAACTGAGATAACACATTCAAAAATTTACTGCCTAAGGGTCGACTAAATAGATCTACGCCTATTTTGCTGTTTGATTTTTAGCTTATACTATTTTATTGACATTAGGTACCTTTCTCACAGTTTGTCTTCCGACAAAGGCCTCCTTTGATGCTTTCCATCTGTACCGATCCTTTACTGTACATAACCATATTGGTCCTGTTACTTTCTTCAGGTCGTCTTCCTGTCGCTTTNTTTTATTATGAGCAGCGATCCTAGTTGCTGCGTGCAGTCTTTTGTTATCAGGTGACAAGTGTTCCATGATGTATACCTGTTGCTTAGTTCCAGTGATGCCTAGATGAGAAGTATTCAGTTTATCATCTGAATGTTTTTTGTTGAAAACTTTTACAGCGGCCAAAAAATTATCGCGTTTTAAAGGGCTACTTAATTTAACAATAATACTTTTAGGACGTTTGAAATCAGAATTAATTTTAGGTACTCGGTGGAAGTTAACTATATCATTCTCCTCCAGTTTAAATGCTACCACCTTTGCTAACTCTTTTGTTAATGCCAATAAGTTTTCGGTGCGATGTTCAGGTACGCACTGGATCTCCAAATTGCTATCACGCGATCTTTGTTCCAATTGGGCCATTTTTATTTCCAGTTCGGTTGTTTTACTGCGCAGTTCATTATTGTCTGTCTCGAGTTTGGCTATTTTGCGAACCATTTGCTCGTTGGTTTTCGTTTGCTCATCGTACGAATCGGACAAATATTTCAGAGACTTAATTGCCTCATCTAATTCGTTCCGTACCGTAGTGAAATTAGCTGATAACCCATTAACGTCTAATTGTAGTTTCTGTAGCGATAAGTTGAAGTTGTTTAAAGTTGACTGCTGACATTCAAGTTTTTCGTTAACTTCTGAACGAAAATTACGTATTTCATACAGTATAGATTCAAATGATAAGTTGTCAGTAGTAGGTAACTGTCTTATATCAGTCGGAGGTGTTTTCTTCCCTTTACCATATATAGGTGTAGTGTTATCATGTTTAGGACGATTCGCAGTGCAAGCTGGACAAATCCATTTCGATCGCTGAGATGATGGTTCATGATAGCTTACGCACTCCGAGTGATACAGGAGTCCACAATCACCAATTGAACATTTGATGCGTTTCTGGGTTACAGAAATATGCGCATTACATGCACTACATAAAACCATGATTGTTATCACTTTCTTCTAATATTCTTTAAAAAAAAAAAATCTATTTATATTGTAATTGATAAAAATAAATAAACAAAATTAAGTATAAAGTAAGATATTATAGTAGACAAAAAACTTAATCGGTATAGTTAACACTAGAGAACTCAGATTCGAACTCGTCACACGGCGACTACTGCAAGTGTCGTCAAGCGCCGATTGCGCCACACAGTCTTACAGGTCAGCAACGAATTATATGGAATGTCTGTCTTCGCAAGACGTGATATTATTATAGTGCAGGTACAATTGAAAGAATCGCTTGTCACAACACAAATTTTGTTACTAACACTTGAAAAACACAGTACCTTTGCATCAAAGGGACGTTATATACGCAAGATAACACTCCATAACAAAGTTCTAAACTTTATTTGCACAACCAATAACTTTGCGACTAATTATTCAAATGGTAAACTCTATTTCTTTATTTAATTACAAGCACAGCACTCATACGTCAAAGGCGAGCGAGCGATTCTTTCTTCGTCAAAATGCCGCGCACAACTCTATACGAGCACCTCTCATCAGCAGCCATCGCCTTTCGCCGGAAGTCTGCGCGTCGTAACGGAAGACAATAAACTCACGTGTTACAATTTCTATGTTTTGAACCTGTCATTATAATAAGATCTATCTAATTATCAGCACGGGCAAGGGTTTGTACCCTTTAATTTCTATAATGTAAGTTCTAAATAAGACGTTCATATACGCGCTTATGTAAATCAATATATACAGGCAAAAAAGACCACTCACTTTAGTTTACTCTCTCTAAAACTTTTACATCCAAGTTACAAAAAATTAACCTGCAACCCTTTTTGCGATGAAGGCACTAAAGATTCTTAATAATCCCACGGTTATACCAACTTATTTATACTTTTTCTACATCAGATAATAAAATTGCTGTTAATTCTAGTAGGCTGCATAAAACTGAATATGTTTCTATAGCAAACTCTCAGAAGAAATTACAAAGATGTCTCTTGGTTAATTCAAATCTTTTATTAAAAGAAAAGTAATTGAGAAATCAATCTATAATTTCAAGGATTTCTTAGGAGATAAAAAAGCGTGGGAGTGAATAAATTGCTCTAATCGTAATAAAACTATTTATTTATTGTAATGATGATGAGAAAAGTCCCAAATAAGTTTGTTGTGGGCTCTTCTCAGAACAGGAACCTTTGTAACTTTAGATCTTAAGTCGTTCTTTAATATCATCCTCAGGCGTACATTGAATATATATGTCGGAGTGCAGTGGTCTGTGGATCGCTGGTCCGTGTGCAATACTCTGTGGAACGCTGGCGCCATCTGGCTATCGGCGTGGGGCAGAGTCAATAAGCGGCAGTACGGCGCACGTCTCTCGGTAGTTCTCGGGTGCTGGTCCACCAGAGCGGTCGACTATTGAAACTGTCGCATTCCAAGCTATTATAAATAATAAGTTTGTGTAAATTGATATCGGGAACGTTAAGTGATTGAATATTATAATCTGAATTAATTAATAAAGTGTTTGATTGTGTCAACATTACCCACGAACGCCCACAGTATGGAAGTTATGGATGTCATTAATGACGATTACGGTAGAGAATCCGATGCCCCTATGCTTTATGCTTCATTCTCTCTTATTCTCCGACATATAATATATTTTTAATAAAAAACGATGACTGACGATTCAAAAGTGATGTATAGGTCTACTTGAATAAAGATATTTTGATTTTTACTAGTCATAAAGACAAGTTCTAAAGCTTAATACATATATCTCGTATTGGGGAACAAATTTGAATATATTCTGAGGATATGTAGTAAGATAAAACGAGGAAATACCGTACTCCTTATAAAGAATTCCAATAGCTCTGCGCCTATCGAATAACGAACTCGAAATAAATTCTTGCATGGCGAACTAAGGGCAGTATTGTTAACACATATAACTACGATTGTATAATTCCAGTTATATTAACTACTAGTATAACTGTTTTATAGTCCCATGAATATCCCTTATGTTCCAACGCTATAATATATGTATAATAAAACTAGGTTACACAATTAATAAATCAAGAGCGTTTGGACCGATTTAAGTGACCTCTGATTTGTGAGAATCGTCTCCGCACCGATTTAATGAGAAATGTTTAAAATAATAAAGAGATATACGGAGAAATCGAGAAAGATGTTGAAATATATAATAAACTAATAAACCCGACAGACTTCGTTCTATCAAAAAGATTTGGAATGTGGCAGATTTCAGTTTTACGAATGAATTTCGAAATGAAATTACAGCAGTACTAATGATCTATATCTCATTTTGTGACTATTCAATTGATTTGAATTTGAACTTTGTGCCACAGTAATAAAGTGCAAATTCCTTGATGTTAGGAACATGGCTTAGACAATAATGAGTACTTGTAATTTGATATGAACTATATTGAATTTCAATAAAGGTCAAATTGACTTTACAACTTTTGATTGAGAAACAGAAAAGGGCTGTTTTTAGGGTTTTCCCCTGCAGTCATTCAAATTTTTCTCGCCTTTAAAACCATTCTTGGACTTCAACGAACATTTAAAAAAAATAATTGGCAACATTGGCTTAGTTGTTGAGTTATCCGCTTACCAAAACATTTCGCGATTCATTTTTATATATAAGATACTGGGAATTAACAAAAAAAATAGGGTATTAATGACAAGAAATGTCAAATCGATTGGTCTATATCATTTCAGATCATATGTATACAAGGTGTTAGAAGACCACTTCCGAAAACCAAGACATGATAGTACTGATGACACCTTTGATGATGGGACCGGAAAAAATATCGATCCTGTTTAAAAAAAAAACATACTTTAAAAACCAGCCAACACTGAAACTTAACAGCTGCGAGTGCGCGAACTTGGTTCTTTTTAAAGTAAAAGTAATTAGCAGCCCTTTTAACGTCCTGCTGGGCACAGGCCTCCTCACTCCAAGGAGCGCGGGTTTTAGAGCATAGACCCACCATGCTGTTCCACTGCGGATTGGCAGGCATAGTACACAAGTGCACTCTCTATTCCTTCACTCTCATAGTCCGACGGGAATCCGACACGACCGGAGAGAGATCAGGCGCAGGACCGACGGCTTAACGTGCTCTCCGAGGCACGGGGTGGATCACACCGCCAACTTCTCAACTTCGGGCAAATATTGAGAAATCTTAATAGAAAACTCAATATGGATTTTTGAATTGAGTCATGTCTGTGGCGGAACATGCTAACCACTAGACCAATGAGCCAGGCAATATATTTTTATGAAACTATTGTTTCATTTAGCTGTACTAACATGATGGAGCCTAAATAATGTTAGCATTATAAAACATTTAAATAATATGTTTTTTTTTAATCCGGGTCGATTTTTTCCATGCAATCATCAAAGGTGTCTTGTATACTTGTATATATGAAATAGGATCGTGAAGAGCTCATAAATAAATCTTTAAAACTATTCACCCGATTGACTTGAAATACGGTGCAAATATTCCTTTCGGGTTTCCTACTGTGCCCACTGGATCAAAATAAATGAAAATCAATTAGTTACTGTGACATCTCCAAAACTACTTTCTTAAATTTCTAATGGATCGAGAACTACGCGGGTAACACTGCGGGAAAAGCTAGTAAAGTTACAAGTGCAATTGTAATACATACATATATTTATAGTGACATGAGTGTGACAATCTACAGAAATGAGATCCTGGGTTCGAGTCTAATCGGCAATGGAAGAGCGTGGTGGGTCTATTCTATAAAAACCCTCTATCCCTTGAGTAAGGAAGCTGGTGTCGAGCAGCAGGGCGTCAAGGGGCTACATTTACCCTTATTTAAGTCATTAATACAATCTATCCTTTATATCACATTTAAATAGTCAAATATACGTCTGATGATGATATAAAAGAAGATCTTAATATCGAAAGTTACGAGGAATCACTCGCACACCATTCTAAGGAGAACCCACAAAAAACTCAGTCAGGTGAGCTATAGTCCATATTAAATATGAATAAAAAAAAGGGTTCAAGTTTCCTCATACGAGTGTATGTATGTCTGCAGCTACTTTAATAAAAAGTTAAAAGTTCGTGCGTACAAAATACACATTTCTAAGTCTTGTTTATGTTTATACAAATGTAAAACTTTAGATTTCCGAGACTTGGAGGGAGGGCAAAAGGATGATGTGTTAGGAATTTAATTAATTTAATTGTCATTAAAATTGTAAACGCGTCGAAAATTAATACAAATGTTTTATTAAAATCTCAAATCACGAATTGTAATAAAAAATGCTAGGTGTTTTTTATCAATATAAGAAATTATTAATTCAATTTAATATATAATTAAATAAAATTTTGAACTTAAAATTAAGAAAAGAGGATTTATGAAATATTTTTATTTTATAAAAAATTGAATTATTAAATGAGGAGTGGCAAATAAAATGCCAAATGTTATTTGTAGATATTAAAACTACCTAACTTTGAAATGAATTACCATAAAAAACGCTGCACATCTTCGTCCGTAAAAATTTTGCCCTCATACGCCTTTCACTTCAATAGAAAATAAATAAACAAAGGTAATACATAGAAGAACCTAAGAGTTACAAATTTTATTTTTGCAAAATATACAAAAGAATGTGCTTCATAAAGTGATTCAAAGGAATTGATAATAGTTGGTTAGTTGGAAAAGGAATTCATATTTCCATACAAGTAAGTACTACTTGCAGATTCCGAGCAGATTTCTCCTGGGAGCTTTTCTTTGAAATGTAGCTTTAAAAATAAACAAAATACAGACGCTTTAAATTTCAGAAGTCACAAGAAATTCATTTTTGAATTATAGTCGAATTGCTATATCATACTTTCATTTTATCTAAAAATTTAGAGAATGATACAAGGTAATTCTAGATATGTTTTCCAATTTCATTAACCAAACTTTGTAATGGATTGAAACATGACACACACAAATGTGTGTTTAAACGACATCGCGAAGATTTGCTAACATATAAGACAGTAATAGACGAATAACCAAACTATCCCATTTTTAGTTCAGGTCAGAGCAGAATCCAGAATAATATATATTACGCGGTGACACGAAAAAATGTAAAGATTGATTTTATTTAAGTGTTGCCTTATTTTCAAACGGCTCTCCGCTAAAATAATTACGGAATATTGTCACTATTCTTCTAATATCCAACCTTCTACAATTTTAAGTAGTAATACAATTAACTATGATACCATAAACTTAACAGTAACATAAAAAATATAATTAATTAAAACGCGCCACCAGCGGCAAATGGATGGGTACCCATAAGGCTGGCAGCGTAATCTTTTATACACCGTTCAAAGTACCACCCGGCCGTAAGGTCACGGGTGACATCAACTAATCGTGATGAAATTTCTTTAAAAAAAACTTTTAGCCTCAGGGCTCCACGCTCCTGCTGATTTGGAGGTAGCGTCAAAGTGAGATAGTGCGACCGTATCAACACATATTGCATCCCCCACCAACGACCTTCCTTTTTTCTAAGGCACCAACGACAAACCATCAGGTTTCTTACCATCATCACCTGCAATTCCATTCGGCTCGAGAAATGTGACACGTTAATAGTGACAAGTGTCTTTCTGATGATGTCGTTAAATCTAGCGTATTTGGGACCGAGTGGATTGACCCAGTCACCATATTTACGATGGGTTGTTGTCACACCCTGACGCAGATACGAAGATATAGATAACGTCGTCTTATTTAACAAGGTACCTATGGATGCAGATGGAACCGCATGTTGCCAGAAACCCGTCCGGAAACAGCATGGAGTCGAGCCCTCTCTGTAAGGCCTCTGTGTCACGATGTTAGAAGTTCTAGAAAGCTCGACCGATTTTCGTGAATCTTAACGTGCACCTCGCCTAGGGTAGAGAATCGGACAATATCTATTCTTCATTTTAAGGGTAATATACACCTATCTAGTAACTTATCTGGTAATAGACCATTTACCTTTTATGGTTTCTACATGGAATTCTACCGGAATGCAAACTTTTGCTTACGCGGCACGTCTTTGTTGGTAGGGTAGTAACTAGCCACGATCGTAGCCTTCAACCAGTCAAGACTCAAAAAAAATAGATTTCCTAAGTTAGACCTGTCATAAACTGAACCCAGGACCAGTGGCGTAACTATACCATCTGGGGTCCGTGGTAAATTTTTTATAGGGCCCAACCGAAACAATCGTCACGTACTTAGTTTAATTTTTATAATACCTCTTAAGTAGTAACAATTTTCAAGAGCATGCGTTTATAGATTTCCATTAATTCATTTTCTTAGACGAGACGGAATAACTATAGTCCCCACGCAAGCCTTCATCAAGAGACTTCACATTCATCTTCCATTAGCTAGCCTTTTGATGAAGGATCAACATCTTGAGGATACCTGCATTCATTTACAATGATATAAAAATAACAATTTAATTTTAATAAGGTATTTATAAAGAGAAATATTTTTTTCGAGCTTTCTGTTCCGCAAAAGTGTTTATTACATAATAAAAATTCGAAGATCGGACCATAGAATTTCCAATAGGCAGAATATCCAAGTCACATAACCTGTTTTGTCCCATATGCTTCTAATCTAATACCTCTAGAGCCGGGGCCCTCTTGGGCCAGGGGCCCGTGGCATTTCCCCAACCCTACGACCCTATAGTTACGCCACTGCCCAGGGCCTCTATTATTAAAGCTAGTACTGACACCACTACGCCAAAATACTTGAAATGATTGAAGGTTTTTTCACAATTGCTCAGAACAATATGAGTTTTAGAGTAAGGCTTCTAAAAATGTTGGATTACCTCTATTAAAAGATAATGTTCTGCCTTTTGTCAAAATTCACGCATAACAAACCTTGAAATAAAGATTCTTCACAATGCCTGCTGAATTCCGGCCTTCAACCAACCAAGTAATATATTCCCGGGAGAGCTGATTATTTTTAAGACATTCTCTTTGAGCAAACAAATTGGCGGAGAAAGGCGTATTTGCAAATCCTCAAGATGCTCCCCTACTTACAGGTTTGAAATATTGTCTTATCTTCTTTACTTGAAATCTTTAAAATTGGTATTAGTTAAGATATTATCCCTTAGACTGCTCCTATCAACTACTGGTTGACAGGGTTTTTGTAGTAAATTGCCAGTGTCAATAACTAGTTGACATGATACGTTTGTTTTGTCTCACCTCTTGCAATCAGAAATATAAGCATCTCTTTCTTTTTAAGTCATAATGTGTACTATCTGTTTCACTTCTCGGTAACCGTCGTAATAAAATACGCCTAGAGATAACACGATACAATAGAAAAAAACAAAAATAAATCTGTTACAAAGTGATCGATAGTAACGTGTGTCGCGTCGTGGATCGTTAAGATTTTAGCTGGTATATTTATACACTGTAAGTGTTTATTAGTGATTGTTTGATATTTATATGCGATAATTAGAAATATCATCATGACGATTAAGACCTGTCAGTAGTAAATTGTAAAAAAAAATCAATCTTCCTATTGCTGTAACAAATTATATTTATAGACCTCTATTGGTGCTTTCGTAGTCATACATATAAATTACCACACCAGAAAGGTCAAGTTTGTTTTATTGATGTATGTTATTAAAATTAGAATGGTATTTGATGTTTATTTAATTGTTTTTAAATAAAACATTTTAATGAATTTTCAGCAGTCATCCAAGTATTGGCTGCGAGGGAATATATTACGTGAAGTACTGTATTGTTTATCTACCTGCTGTGGTTCTTGGTTTGTCTGGTCATTATCCGTCTGATTTCTATTACATAAATATCCAACTTTGAACATTAAAATTGTGAATTAAAATAAATATGATATATATATATATGTCGGAGAATAAGAGAGAACGGAGAAGAGAAGCATAAAGCACAAGGGCGTAGGGTTCTCCACCGACATCGTTATTAATTGGATCCATTATTTCATTTCTTATTCTGTGGGCGTTCGTCGGTAATGTTGGTGCAATTAAACACTTTGTTAATTAACTCGGATTATAATGTTCAATCACTTAATGTTCGCGATATCAATTTACACAAACTCCTTAACAATAATAGCTAGGAACGCTACTGTTTCAATAGTCGACCATTCCGGCCGACCGCCGCTCGAGAACTGCCGAGAGACGGGTCGGACTGCCACTTATTGACTCTGCCCCCACGCCGATACAAAGATGGCGCCAGCGATCCACAGACTCTTGCACTCCGACATATATATAGATAAATTAAATATAACAGATATCTAGGTATCTCCTCACAATATCTCTGGAACCAAAAGGCGTAGAGTCTTGATAGGAATATTCTTTTTGTAGAGTAGAGATCAGCTAGGAATGGATTTTGCGAAATTCGACCCGTAAGGGGAGTTGCGGAGGTCTTGTTTAAAAAAAATTCAGATTTTCATATTAAAAAAATTCAAACTTCACATTTACAAACTATATCTTTTCTGGTATGTAAAACTTGCTCAGAAAATGAGTTTTGACATAAATCTATCAAAAGTAAATTTTGAAAATTCCACCCACAAAAGGCAGTTTCGGTATGTTTCTTATTTGTAAAACAATTTGCATAAATTAATGAAAATGTACTAAGGGGTATCCCACAGTGCCTGAAGATCAAAGTCTTCGAACAGCCAAGCGGCGCAAGACCGGTCTTTGTGGACGTCATTACGTAGGACCTATGTCCAGCAGTGGACGTCCATCGGTTGAAGTGACGACGACGATGACGACGAATGAAAATGCGACCAAAAGACATTCCACACAGACGAAGCCGCGGGTTCAACTAGTAATATATACTAAGTCCCAAGTAAATTACATTTGGTTGAACGGTAAAATTTATCTTTGTTATAATTTTTGTAACCACTTTACACTGAATGGGTGTGTATCTCATTAATATTGCTTAAAGACTTGTTCCACGAAAAAAAGTTCCTTTTTTTAAAGACACCGTCTAAAGGGATAATGGTCTTTCACGTCTTTTTTCAACCAATTTGCCTGAAAACTTTGCCATCGTCAACCTATATATACAAGCAATAAAGCTGTATAAGAATATTTTCTGTTAGTTATACAATATTTAAATGCTTTGCTATACACATCTGTTATAATTTTTATATTTGAAAGGTTAATATTAAGGTTTTATATTCAACATCTAGATGGATATATGAAGTTTAATGTTATTAAATAATGCCGCTTACTTGTGAGATTCGGGGAAAGCTTTTAACGTTGGCCCGGTTACCATTATGACACACGAGGATAATCATTACATTTATGTGAAAATTATTCAAAGTAAATGTTGTACTTACGCAATGATTAGGCGAGAAAGTTAGGTGATAATTGGTTCTTTAAGAAACCGATCTTTGCATATTTAAGAAGATTTAGAAAGTGATGAATTACAATAATTTGATAGATGGGGAACAAGTGGAAGAGGTGAAAGAATTTGTATACTTGATATCTAAATTTACAAAAGACGGAAAATGTGACAGTGATTTTGAAAGGAGAGTGAATGCAGGGAATATGGCAAATGAATAGCTAGTTGGTGTATCAAATGGCCAGACCGGTTGTGCATGGAGGAGTGTTGGTGCCAACACTTATGCATGGTAGTAAAAGTTGGGCATGGCAGAAGAAGCATAAAAGTAAAATAAATGCGTAGAGATGACAGCGTTGAGAAGTATGAGTGGATTGAAACTGACAGGGTAAGATATAGTGTGATAAGAGAATGTTGTGGTATAAAAGAAGATGTAGTGACTAAAATTGAGAAAGGTATGCTTAGATGGTTTGGGCACGTAGAGATAATGAATAAAAGGAGACTGACAAAAAGGATTTGTGCCAAGAGTGAATGGGAAAGTTGGAAGGAGAAAACCAAGGCGAACACTTCTGGACTAAATCCAGAACATTTTAAAAAAGGGCTAGGTTAAAAGTACTCTAAACCGATGAACTTGTATGAAAGGTTTAATGAGAATGGAAGAAGCGAAGGAGATATGTAAGAATTGTGGCAAGTGGAAAGACGTGGTATCTGCATACCCCGTGTGGAAATGGGGCGTGGTGCTATGTGTACTCGCATGTATGTTTTAGAATTGAGGAGTCTATAAGTAGATTTCACTTCTGCTTTTTATTTAATAATAACGATTACGATTGAATGTTTTGTTATTATCATGAAAACTATATTAACAGATACGTACCACGATTGCGTTTGTTGAATTTTCTCGTGAGTTCGTGCGAGTGAAAGTGTTTGTCGTCAGTTACGTCATGACCACGATCCATGCAACTGGGTCGAAATATGGTCAAAATCCACAAACGGCATCGTGATATGTTGCTGTTAATACAGCAGCCTTTATGTCGTCAAACCATAAAAATTTAAGTTTAAAACAATTCAATTTGTTATCTTTATTGTTTGAAGTTAAGTAGCATATTGCCCAACTGCTGGACATGGGCCTCCTTACTTATCGGAGAGAGCATAGACCAACTACACTATTCCATTACGGGTGGGCTACACATCTAATAATTGTTCCAGTAAAGTACAGTAAAAGATTAGAAATAAGTGTTATAATAGTAAATGAAACTCAAAAGTAAAAAAGGTAAGATAAGTAGCTGTCCATTAGCGTCCCACTGCTGGCCACAGGCCTCCTTACTCACAGGAGCGAGTGTTGTAAGAGCATAGACCCATCACGCTGCTTTACTGTGGGTTGGCAGGCAGAGTACATTAGGGCGACCTTATTCCTTCACTCTTATAAGCCGATGTGACAGAAATCCGATACGATCGGAGAGAGATCAGGCGCAGGACCGACGGCTTAACATGCTTTCCGAGGCACGGGAGTGGATCACACCGTCAACTTCCCTTCAACTTCTGGCAAATATTGAGAAAATCTTAATAGAAAAGTCAATATCGATTTTTGAATTGGCTCGACCCGCGACTCGAACTCAGCAGGACTGTGACCTCAGGACTGTGACCGAATTTACTTACTACTAGGCCAATGAGGCCACTTAAAAGTATAAGATAATTTTTATATGTTGAAATACAACGACACTTTAATTTCATTGTTCAAAACCGTAGTTACGCGTTTGAATCATAATTTATCTTAGTCTTTTTTTCGTATCTCGATTGATTATATAGGCGTAATTCTTAGATTTTAATTTATATTAATATCGTATTCGGGGCGAAAATTGTTCAACCCCAATGGAGAAGATAACCCTGAAAACCTTTGTAAACATAATGACACCAATTTATTGATCATTTTTGTATTAGTCATTGATTCGAACGAAAAATTTCATATAAATCCAATTAATAAGGTGGTCAAAATTGCATTAAAAGGCTTAGTATAATTGTACAGGCAAAGCTATCTAAAGCATATTGATAATAATTACTTTATCTGAATCTAAAACTTTGATTTCGTAGTCTATTCTTCCTTTGATACCATAATAAATCAAGATCAAAACCAAAATCTAGATCATCTACTATACCGGTTTGACAAGACAGTCATGTAACTCTCTTGTCTTGGTCTCTTTTACGTCATCCCAGTTTTGTCAGCTGCTTAAACACGTATTCAATGAAGTATATTTTCCTCAAATCTTTCTTAACTGGGTTTTTCCAATAAATTATTATAATAAGTTCATACACTCTCATAAGTGATGTTAAACTTTCACTCCTTAAATTTACTCCGTA
This sequence comes from Elymnias hypermnestra, assembly GCA_015832385.1. NCBI lineage: Eukaryota > Metazoa > Arthropoda > Insecta > Lepidoptera > Nymphalidae > Elymnias > Elymnias hypermnestra. Next base: position 107,235 of record JACTOM010000562.1, on the reverse strand, counting down.
CAAAGTGTTCGCTCACTTAGAGTGAAAGATTTGATTAATTTACACCTTAATATGTTCACAATTTGATTACTTTTGTACTGAGTTAATTTTGTATTAGGTAAAGAGAATATGTGGCTAATTCCGTCCATATATTGATGTGATGATTGAAGGTAATTTGACTATTTCTCTAGCAGACGTCCTGGCTTTGATTCCCGATGGAGTTAATTTTGAAACTTCATGATTGGTGGAGGTCCCAGGTAATGACTATATGCATTCATTAACTAATTCCAAAAGGCCTTACCACTCCAAAGTGGTTTGACTTTGTTAGCAGAGGACTCAGGTTTGATTCCTGGCAGGGCAAATTTAGGTAGTTGCATTGTGATTTATCTGAATTTGGACTGGTAAGAGGTTTGTAACTTGGCGATGAATCTGTTGTTGTTGTTGACTTTGCTAATTTTGGCAGAATTTGCACCCTCGGCACTTCGGCATCACCAGGAGGTAATGCTGAGTTTCCCTGGCGATGCTCTCCAGTGAGGAATGTTAGGCGGAAATAGCCCTCGTCTGTCAAACGATCGTCGTGTTGAAAAAGGTCCCCGAGCGAGAGAGGGAAAACGCAGTCGAAACTAACTGCCTCCCACCCTCGAAGGAGACGGAGTGTCAGGCGTCTTATTATATTACACACGTGAATTTTCAATCGGACTCACTTATCTGGGATATCAGGAGGAATGCGCGAGCGAATCTTGGATGGCCCATAAACGTATAAAGAGGGTTGATTGGGTATAAAAGAAGATGTTCTGACTAAAATTGAGAAAGATTTATGTCGATGCGGACACAGGTTAAAGAAAACGGTGGAATTCTTGCGTATATATTTATTGCGAAACAAAGAGTTACAGTGTGGTTGTGCTATGCGCGGTAAGAGTCTCAGAAGATTCTGATTATTCGAATAGTTTCCGTTTTTAAGTGACAGCCGCTGCTTCGGCCAATCAGCGCTGTCCCCATATTTATGAATAACAGAATAAAAAGCGAACTATTCGTTGTGTTTCGTTACGCCTGGACATATTCTTAGATGGTTTGGGCACATAGAGAGAATGAATGAAAGGAGACTGACAAAAAGGATTTATGAATTAAGAGTGAATGGGAAAGTTGGAAGGGATTGACTAAGGCGAACGTTCTTGGACCAAATCCAGTACATTTTAAATAAGGGCCAGGTCAAGAGTACTCTAAACCAAAGAACTTGTATGAAAGGTATAATAAGAATGAAAGAAGCGAAAGAGATATGCAACGATCGTGGCAAGTGGAAGGACTTGGTCTTGGCCGACCCTTATGAGAATGAGGCGTGATGTTATGTTTGTTAGTGGGTATTGCCAGGTCTCCTCCTTTAACAAGTCCCAAAATCCCGACCTCATAGTCGGGTCTATAAAAACATGGTCCCAGCCTCAAAAGAAACCATAAAAGGTATGTCTCTTACTAAGTTATCATGCTGCTATCTTAGCCCGTATCATCATTTACCATAAGGTAAGAGTAGAGTTAAGCGTTAACCTGTCAGCAATAATGTTCTAAGTATTATAATTTTTCTGCTATTATATATATATGATATTAAAGATTTTTTTCTTTTTTATGGGTGTTCACAAAAACGTCTACATTATGCATACTCACGTATGTTCCAGAAAACAAATGGCCTATTTTTATTGATGGGTTTATAAAACTTTTTTCATATAGTACTCAGTGTTTGTTCAAAGAATGTACAAGATATTTTTTTGTATTTAAGAAAAACTCTTGTTTATAGTTATATAACCTTTTTCTTTTTACGCTAATTATTTACTATGAGCGTGGTTATATATTTCTTTATTGCTGACACTTTAGTGTGTATGTAGAGTGAGTTTACCTGATTTTAAAGGTTACAGTCTACAAGATGGTATAAAAATGTATTTCTAAATAAAGTTTTATAAAAATAAACGAAGTTAGGACATTACCTCCATATTTGTACAAACGTAATTTGAAGACCAATAGACCTGACAATATGTTATTTAACTTCAGACACGTTAGCATGTGATGTCACTTTTCATATTTATGGCAGACAAACGAGCTGGTAGGTCCCCTGCAGCATCATAGGGGCAGCTGATGCGTTACCGACCCAATGAGTAGGAGTTGATTCGCCTCACTATACAATTAATGATCTTACAGTTTAAGATGGTGTAATACTTATATGAGAAATAGTAATTTAATCTCTTAATTGTTTCTACACAGAAACGTAATGCAATTTGTTTGCTCGGAGGCACGTCTTCACGTCACGGCTAAAATGGTGATAACTATCCACGCCTGAAAGCTCCCACAAAGTTTAAGACATGGATAAATGAGAAAATGCAATTTGCTAAATTTGCTCTATCGTGTGGTCGCATGCTTTTCGGCGGAAACGGTTGGTAGCATTGATCATGAAATGAACGGCGGCGAGACGTTCCCGCCGGAAAAAGTCTTCGTGTTAAATCGCGTCTCAACGGAGATCCATTCGAGTTGTATCAGTGGCTCAGTAATTGTGTGTCGAAAATCAGTGAATAATTTGTATAGTAAATTGTGATAAAGTATATAGTGTGACATAACTGGTGTTGATAAGTTAAAGTACTATGGATTAAAGTGACTATATTTGTACATGTACGCGTTTAATTTATATATTCTGTGCAGTCGCATAACAACAGTCATATCGATTGGGCGAGTTTAATAAATGGAATTTGATCTATGTTTGTAATTTCAAATTAAAAGTTTTTCCCTAAATATATTTAAAATACATAAGGTACATAAATTAGATTCTGGCAGTATGTCTGTATGTTTTATCCTGTTAATCTCTGTAGGTCCTGGACTGATTTTGAAAGGACTTTTACTGGCAAATATCTGTCTGATGTTATAAGGAGTAATTAATTTTAAAAAAGCATCCAAAATTACGCTTATGATACCCAGGGGAATAGCTAATAAATAAGTTATATATATATATACACACACCGGCATATTTAGCGGAACAAAAAAAATATTTGATATTAGTATCATATAAGGTTATGATACTGATATCAAGCTTTTTTTTATAAACTGCCCATAAGATCACGATATTAACCCATTATAATTATCTATTTCTAATTTATGCAAGGTCATTCTATTTCTCTTAGCTATAAAAAAATCTAGCTTTTTTGCAAACAATAAATTTACTCGATTACAAACATCACCGCTAAAAAAAGGTTGTGGCTTTAGTAAGGGAACTTTGAGAACCAGTTCACAAACATTAAGTGGCCTATCAAACTTTTGTTGAAAACACCGATCCATCTCGCTTTTTCCTGCTTCGAGCACCCGTGGCTTAACAAAAAACTGTCTGAAAATCCTTTTCACTCTATATCTCAAGTTTTATCACTGATGTTTCAATTGTTTTTTATTGCTGACTGGTAAGTGTTTGACTATGATGGTAAGTGATGAGACAATCTGATATTAAAGCGCGTTAACTTGATAAGATATAATGTAGCTCTTAATGGTTTCAAAACCATAAATACTGTGAAGAAACCTACAGGAAACTCAGTATTTAGTCATTTAAACACAAATTTTTATGTTTAAATTTTGAAGGGAAAATTATTTGTGTCTGTTTGGGACTATTTTTGAAATGGGCGAATAGATTTCAATGATTTTTCAATGTTTAATTAAACAAAATGTTTAAATCAACCTCTTTGGTTAATAACCTCATAATGACATTTTGTGATTTTCTGTATTTGCCGATTTTAAAATAAGTTTTTTTGTCACAAAATAATATTCTGGCTCTCCTGGACTGTTCTGGACCCTCTTGTATTTTTAATATTAAACTCTCGCGTAACATCTCCACACTTATTCCGATTTATACTCAAAGGCCTTGAAGCTACGAAAATAGTTATAAAAATAAAAAGGTTTGACATTTACATGAACTGTTCTAGCATACACAAAGCAATTTCATTCAGTGATTCCTTTTCACACCCAAAGCACGTTTGCCAAACTTTCAGGTCGTTTGTCAGACGAACTAAGAAATCAACGGGCAAAGTTAGTGCTTAGTTGTAGAAAATATTCTTTAGGTACATATTCATTTGATTTAGCACGGCGTAAACAACGATATTAAAATATTTTGGCTAATATTCGCCTTAAATATTGTACAATTCGATTCCTGCACCATTTACTATAAAATTCTTAAACTCATTGCATAGAAAGAAATCTCTAAAAGGTTTAGCTTTTGAAGTAAAGGTTACTTTAGAAAAAGATCATTAATGCGTTGATATTTGAAATAACTTCTGTTTTTGATGCTGGGAAATGCTTTTACGAGCGCTGGTTGGTTTACACAGCACCATCCAGGAGTGTGGGATTCACTGTAACACCACAATACCCACTCAAGCCTAACGGAACCTTCATCATTCGTTTTGTGGGCGCCAGACATGTCGACACATTCATCTCTGGGGTCCCAAATAAATCCGACTGAAAGGTTTAAGAAAGGGAGAAAAACGGGCAAAATAATGCCTCTACTCCGGTGGAATGTCGACTGTTCTGTAAACGTTAACATCGAGTGTCATTCAAAAAAAATATATAAAAAATATTTAATTAACGTTTATATAAAACGTTATACGATACAAAATAAAAATAATGAAGTAGCGAATGTCAAATCGACATATGAACAAAATGAGCATGGAGTTCCATAAGGAGCTGCTCTTGGGCCCCTTTTATTTTTTGACTATATTAATGACCTAATTGATATTGCCAAATATCATATAGCTATTCTTACTGATGACATTTCTATTCTAATAACTTCTAAAAATAATGACCTTAATAAGCTTTAATTTGAAATAAATAATACATTAAAGTCAACAATAATTATCTAAAAATGAACGTAGCAAAAACAAATATAATTCGAAATCGAAATTATAACAAAAGACATGTTAAATAGAACATAGTGATAATAAATTCGTCATCACCATTTCCGTATACTTTATTGCTGAAGGTTAGCTGACTAGCTGCTTCCATCTCTAAAATACTAATTATTATAAGGAAAAGTGTCTGCTCTTTATGAAAAATATAAGTACATTGCTCTCTGGTCTGTATTATATACTACACATTTTTGTAATAACTCATACATTTCTTGAAACTTGTGAAATTGGCCAGTGGTTTAATTTTAATATTTATAATATATGCGCGTTTATTTACACATAACATCCTCATTTCAGAACTATACCGTAATTTACACTAACAAAATAAAGACGGAAGTAACTTTGTTCGCCTCTCTGTTTTATTGGCCGAAATTTTTTAACCAATTTTGTTAAATTTACCGCAAATATAATACTGGAAGAGGATAGTTTTAACGGAAAGCCATCATTTCTGTATTTATTATTCTTTAATTCATGTATTCAAAAACTTTGATTGCGTCTACTGTTAGAAAGAGAACTGCTACTGATATTAGATTATTATTTGCTTATTTCTAAACTATGAACTATAATATATACGTACGTACATACTTAGTTAACGTATAAAAATTATAAATAAAAGTAAACTTGGGATATATATAACTTGCTGAACCCGCGACTTGGTCTGCGTGGAATATTTTTTGGTAGCATTTTTTAATCAACACCCCCGCAACACCCCTAGCGGGTAGAATTTTGTAACAACCGTTCTTAGCAGACATCTAGTCGGCAAAAGGAATATTCCTACCAAATTTCAAGGCTCTAGACCTTATGTTTCAGAAATATCGTGATGAGTCAATAGATACCTGGATATCTCTTATATATTTATACACAAGCTGAACCCGCTACTTCGTCTGCGTTGAATGTTTCTGTGATAAGTTTGAATGAGTAGCATTTTCATTAATTTAGGCAAATTGCTTTACAAATAAAAAACATACGTATAAATACTTCAATGAGTTATTTGCTGTGTATTACTGCAGAGCTTATAGTCTTTTTTCAGGCTCAAGATTATCGCTGTACCAAATTTCGAAATATCGGCAAAATTAAAAAAAAACACGCAATCGTGGTATGTACCCGTTCAAATAGTCAATATGTTAATAAACCACGAAAATTTAAGTTTAACAGTAATAATCCTAACAAATTTCAAGTCTTTACGCCTTATGGTTCCAGATATATCGTTATGAGTATTAAATTGGGCTGCATTATGACAAAAAATATATTTTTTTTAACAAATTCATTATACAATCCTGCAATTATATTTTACACATGATAAAATTATAGTTATTATTTAAAATTTTGTTTTAATATTATAGTAAAGTGAAGCTTAAAACATAAACAGATTTCTTTCAACTTAATTTAAAAGTAGCAAAGATATAATGTGATTCTACACAATTGATGTAGCAGGAAGCTCAAAAGAATCTCACATAAAAGAATGAGCTACGCAGCTGGAGATTTAATATAAATCATATGAACGCGACGTAATAATTTTCTTGATGACAATATTAAGAGGAAGTCTTATTATAGGAAGCGGAAATCAAAGTGGAGGGTAGACGAGCGTGCTTTATTAACGTCTAAGATCTCTCAATGCTGCAATGCAATATATGTGCCCATATTTCTTTGAATGTTTGTCTGTGTGTGTATCGTATTGGAGAATTTTATTTATCGATGCTGGAAAATATAAACCCGCATAATATTGTTTAAGCGTACCTTAAAAATAATATCGTTAAAGTGAATCTGTTTAGCAACGAAATATAAATATAGTGTCCAAATTGACAACTCCAATCGATGAATACGGAAGTTATATGTATATATATATATATTTTGAAATAGTTTTGTAATGATGAACAATTTTGGAATTGCGGGTCACTACATGTTAGGTTTCGACATCGTCGATATCGATTCAGTATGGTTTTTTAATTGCCTTATTTATTTATTGCTGATAAGGGATGCTACAGTGCAAGATAGAAGAGCGCTAATCTGGTAAGAGGCAATATAGCTCATAGGGTTTCTACACAGCATTGTACTGGAACACAAATTTTCTTGTTTGGCGGTACGTTTTTGATAGTAGGGTAGTAACTAGGCCAGCAAGGAGTCTGGATTGTCTTCAGTCGTAGCTAGTTAATTACCAGCAAAGACGTCATCACAAACAATTTTTATTTATTTATTTAGAGATAGATACACCATCGAGTTATCACTAGATATTCTTATAAATTTATAACATAGATTCGTTCAGTATGACTAGCCATTACAGATGTATACAGCACTATTGAATATAAAATTAAATTAAATGTGATGTAAACAAAAAGAAAAAGAGAAATGAGAACATGCAAATAAAGTAAGGCAATAATAACAAAAATAAATGTAACTTAGTCTATAACTAATCTAAATACGGAGAACATTTGTAATAATTTCGACCAATTTTAAATAATCGTCACAACCGAGATGTCAATATCGCCTTTACGTGAGACTATTTAACTTTTTAGAGTCGCTCACAAATTTGTAGGTTAAGTGATACTATTCTCAGATTCTTCATTATTATATTACACACTTTGAATGACTTTAAATTCAATACTATCGTTTATACAAACTGAGCATTGTCACTAGGCGAATGTTCCTTCATTCTCCTGTGCTACCTTTCTTATAACAAGGGAGGGTTTCTTGTAAAACTCCCTACTTAAAATTTATAAGTCCACCAATCACAGTCGTCGTAAAAAGGACGACTACACAGAAGTATTGATTAAATTTGAGAATTTCCAGAATAGCGTTAAATGGGATGTACCACATGTAAACGTTTTACTGGCGTAATTACAAAAGCCTCAGCACAATAAACAAATATAGTAATTTAATTGCAATCCAACAAATAAAATAATAATAATCGCTAACATAATAAATTTCATTCCGATTCGATGCTACATAAAAACCATAACAGGCAAATTACTTACCGTGTTACCGCGTAATATCTTAGATTTTATTATCACTTACCATAAAGTGAAATTACATTGAAGCGCTAACCTGTCAGCAATATTTAAAGCTATTTTCTTAGATTTACGTGGATTTCATTTATATTGAAAGAAGATAGTTTTAGATTTGTATCACTTATTAAGTTGTAATCCATTGTACCATTATACCTCATACAAATATAACATGTAACCAAAAAGTTTATTGCGCTTTCGTAGATTTAGAAAAGGCCTATGATCGAGTGGTGAGGAATGAGCTGTGGTCAACGTTATATACGTATGGGGTGAGCGGTTGTCTGATCCAAGCATTGAAGTCTCTCTATGAGGGTTTTAGTGCTTGTGTAAAGAAAGTATGTATGGGTTAAGATTGAATGAATTACTCATGAAATGTTTACTCTACGCTGATGATCAAGTAAAACTTGCTTCATCCGCTAATGAGCTACAGGAGATGCTAAATATTACGAATGAAACTTTGAAAGGGAAGGAATGAAAGTGAATGTAAACAAAACGAAAGTTATGCATTTTGAACGGGATCAATATATGATGAATGGCAATATTTTGATAGATGGGGAACAAGTATAAGAAGTTAAAGAATTTGTATACTTGGCACCTAAATTTACAAAAGATGGAACATGTGAAGGTGATATTGAAAGGAAAGTAAATGCAGGGAATATGGTAAATAGTGCTCTGCACGCCTTTATGAATAGCCAGATGGTGTCTCATAGGGCCAGACTGACTGTGCATGCTGGAGTGTTGGTAGTGAAAGTTGGGTATGGCAGAAGAATCACAAAAGTAAAATAAATGCGGTAGAGATTAGAGCGTTGAGAAGCATGAGTGGATTAAAACTGAGTGACAGAGTGAGAAATAGTGTGATAAGAGAACGTTGTGGTATAAAAGAAGACGTAGTGACTAAAATTGAAAAAGGTATGCTTAGATGGTTTGGGCATGTAGAGAGAATGAATGAAAGGAGACTGACAAAAAGGATTTATGAGTCAAGAGTGAATGCGAAAGTTGGAAGGGGAAGACCAAGGCGAACGTTCCTGGACCAAATCCAGGACATTTTAAATAACGGCCAGGTCAAGAGTACTCTAAACCGACGAACTTGTATGAAAGGTTTAATGAGAATGAAAGAAGCGAAGAAGATATGCAAGGATCGTGGCAAGTGGAAGGATGTTGTCTCTGCCTACCCCTATAGGAATGTACTAAATATAAATAATAATGAAATTAATAAATTATGTTCTAGTTGTAATTATAATTAGCATGTGTCATTGAACGGTAATAAACCTTAACATTTAACCCTTTCAATACTGCTTCTGAAGTAAGTTTGGTTGACAGACATCAATTTAAATTCTTCGGTTCATTTTTAAAAAGGTTATTCTATTTATTAAATTCAATCCTCTATACAAGTTTTATTGTTACGATTCGCGACGTCCGGAATTTGTTCGGAAGCAACACATAAATTTGCTCTAGTAAAATATTTCTAACTAAGCTGGGATACACGAGTTTTATCTAAAAAAATGTAATAAATTTATTCATACCTTCGTGTAGTTAAGTTATACAAATGTACATATTGAAATGCTATCGTATTTTCACTATTTAGAGTTACGAAAAGTCTGTCATTACGATTGCATTATACGTTGCTGAAGGCGCATTCGTATACCATTAGATAATATCTTTTATACCTAAAATAATGCTGTCGATTATCGGCTTTTTCTGCTATTATATTTCGATCTTGATATATATGTCGGAAAATAAGAGAGAATGGAGACGTATAAAGCACAGCGGCGTAGGGTTCTCCGCTGACATCGTTATTAATTGAATCTATTATTTAATTTCTCATTCTGTGGGCGTTCGTGGGTAATGTTGGTGCAATCAAACACTTTATTAATTAACTCGGTTTATAATGTTCAATCACTTAAGGTTCCTGATATCAATTTACACAAACTCATTACCACTAATAGCTAGAAACGCGACAATTCCAACAGTGGACCGCTCCGGTCGAGCGCTACTCGACAACTGCCGATAGACTTCCGCCGGACTGCCATCATTGACTCTGTCCACGCCGATATATGGTGCTAGCGTTCCACAGACATCTTCACATCTTCCTAAAATCTGGTGCAGATACTTGCCGAAGTAACCATGTCCATTTTGTATGTGAACCAACCAATGTCCCTCTGCTGGGCACAAGCCTCTTAAATCGTAGAAGGGATCATTTTAGAGCATAGACCAAACAAGCTGCTTGACTGCGAGTCGGCAGGCTACATATAATCCAGAAATGCTCCAAGATATACAGGTTTCCTTATGACATTTTCCATCACCGAAAAGCACAATGATGAATTGGAAAGAATTATCGAGCGCGTCAGTTTATTTTGGTAAGTAAAGATTTAGTGGTGTGCCAGCACAGGATTTGTAAATTCTTTAAACAAAAATCCACTCGTCTCACCACTGTGCTGAACATGAGGCATGTCCCACTGCTGGGCACAGGCCTCCACCGTCATACGAGAGAGAGTTTTAGAGTGTTTATAAATAACTATATTTACTCACATGCAAATATTTATTTCGTTGAACTTATTCTAATATGCGTTAAAGATTGAATATTGTTCACAACTCTAAATGTAAAACATTCACAGAAACGAATATTTAATTTCCAATGATATACAAAGAAATATAATATAAAACCTGAAGATAATAACAAATAATAAAACTATTTTACAACATATCAAGCTTGCTGAAACCGCAGGGAAATTTTAATATCGGAACTTGGCAAAGCGTGAGATTTATTCAAGAACTTAATGCATTAATCTCGTAGAATATATATGACGTTACTTGAACTTGAAACAAAGGATGTTCTCATCTTTTTAAATATTTTCTAAAGTTTTCCTTTAAAATGTGATAATTACAGGGGTAAAGTTTTATACGAGTTCTTATCCATACTAAATATTAAGTTTATTTATTAATGATGCAATAAATATAATATTTATCTTATTGTATTGAATTGGTTATTAAAATAGGCTTTGTATTAGGCTGATTACTGATTGAAATCAAATCTTTATTTAACTAAATTTTTACAGAACATTTGAAAAGTCAATTTATTTTTTACGCATTCCGCATGTAATTTTATACGTTATATTTTGAAGTGAAACTTCTTTAAGCGCGTGGGGGTAATTTTTTATGGATAAAACGCGTGATTAGCTTCACGAAGATGTGCAGCGTTTTTTAATGCTAATTCGTATGAAGGTGAGGTAGTTTTAATATTTACAAGTAACACTCGACATTTAATAATTTAATATACTATTTTTCATAAAATATAAAATAAAATTTTTTCATAAATTCTCTTTCCTCAATTTAATATTCAAATCAAAATTTTATTAATAATTTCTAATATCGACAAAAAGACACGTGGGATTTTTATTTACATTTCGTTATTTTAGATTTTAATAAATTATTTCTATTATTTTTCGACTATAATTCCTAACAGATCTTCCTTTTTCCCTCCATCTTTAAGTCGCGGATATATAAAGTTTTACATTGGTATAAATATAAACGACTTAAAAATTAGTTTACCAAAGAAGTTCCACTTCTGACATCTGACACTTCTGACTTTGTACGCATGCACTTTTAATGTTTTTATTTTTATATTAGATATATAGATAGCTTAGAAAAGATTAGTTTTTACCTTCAGAGACATCCCTTTTACGACTTGTCCGATTAGCGGGTTGCTGTCGTAGATAGTATCAACACCGAATTAGGTTGTTGTGGGTTCTTCTTAAGGCACGAAGGAAAACTCAAATCATTACTTAAACTTAAAGTAATTATCAGGCGTACATTGAAATTATGTGACAATATAACACATTATCTTAGCCGGAGACTTCAATCTACCTAATATCACATGGACAGACTCTGGACCGGTACAATTTAAACGTGGGTCTGCAGATTTACATAATGCCTTCGTCAATATTACTGATATATGTAATCTTTCTGGTTTACTCCAATACAACAGAATTTCGAACAATAAAAACAACACGTTGGATTTAATATTTAGTAATATAGATATTAACATACAGCATTCTCGGTATCCACTAGTTAGTGAGGATATTCATCATCCCTGTTTAGAGTTCGACCTCTCAACTTTATTAATCCGTAACTTTCGACAGAAACCAATTAGAAAACCCAACTTCTTCAAAGGGGACTACAATCAAATAAATTATTGTCTATCTAAAATTAACTGGGAACAACTCCTCACAGCCAACAACATAAATGATGTTACGGATAAATTTTATATCATCTTAAATGACTTGATAAGTCAGTATATACCTATAAAAACTAATGTTACTTCGAACTTTCCTACATGGTACTCTAAATCTTTAATTCATATAGTAAGAGAAAAGCTCAAAAAACATAAAGATTGGAAGCTACATAGCAATCCTCGTGATTATGACGAGTTTGCACTTCTCCGTGACAGGCAGAAATTTCTTCAAAAAAAGTGCTTCGAATCATACAAGCTCCGCATGCAATATTATATTCGTAAAGAACCCAAGCAGCTGTATTCTTATATGAAAGCACTACGAAATAATAAAAGCACATATCCTGCCAAGCTTACACTGCAAAACGAAATCTATGCGAATGAATCATCAGCCTGCAATGGGTTTAGTAAATATTTTGAGAGCGTATTTAAGAAACCAGCTGATTCTTACAACAACTTGACTTCCTCATCATCATCTATACAGGATGAATCTATCTGCAGACTGGAGGTTACCGAAAATGCTGTATACAAACTACTTAAAACTTTAAAAACCAACAAAGGA
>JACTOM010000562.1:0-87944 GCA_015832385.1 Elymnias hypermnestra | reverse complement strand
TTTTTTTTTGTAAATTTTATAGTCAAGCATTTCTCAATATTTAGTGCCATTAAATTGTTCTTACACCAAATTGTGACATTGTTGATATCTTCTTGAAGTAAGAGGCGATCAATATTACTTGAAATGGTACGATATATTTTTAAGTCATCAGCATAAAATTTAAAATTTGATGTAAGAATGTCACCAAGATCGTTGATGAAGATTAAAAATAAGAGGGGGCCCAAGTGAGATCCCTGGGGAACGCCCGAGGGACAAGTTTTAATTTGAGATTTAAAACCAAAGAGAGACACTAACTGGGATCGATTTTTTAAATATGACTCACACCACCTTAACAAAGAACCGTGAATTCCTAAGTGATTTAGTTTAAACAATAATAAGTCATGATTTACTAAATCAAAGGCTTTTTTGAAGTCGGTATATACAGCGTGTACTTCGATATTTTTATCTAGCGCGTCAGTAATATCCGTGACATAACCAATTAAGTTCGTAGTAGTTGACCTACATGGCATAAAACCATGTTGGTTTGGGCTTATGTACTTTCTTAACAGATGAAGAAGATTCCGTTGGACAAGTGCTTCAAAAACTTTGGCACATGACGACAATATCGAGATTGGTCTGTAATTTGCGACATTTTCTAATGATCCAGTCTTATGTATGGGGGTAACATGGGCTATTTTCCATTTTGTGGGAAATGCACCAGTTTTCAGCGATAAATTAAAAAGAAATGTTAGGGGGTAGGCTAGATTTTCAGCACACTTTTTGAGTAAAATAGGAGGAATTAGGTCCGGTCCACAGCTCTTGTTGATATTAAGAGTGCCTAGGTACTTACGAACGTCATCTAGACATACATATACAGAAGAAGCTGATATTGATTCGTTAAAGCTGGATTTGAAATTGTTACCTAATGTAGAAAATTGATAATTTATGGCAGAATGCGCATAAACTGACTGAAAATATTTAGAGAATAACTCGCATAACTCTTGATCGCCTATTGCTCTGTTTTGGTCTAAAAACATTTCATTTGGAATGGGGTTGCTGTTTGTCATCTTGTGTTTACAAAACCGCCAAAAATATTTCGGATTATTACGTAAATTATTTGCAGCTGATTTTTTGAATTGTTTGTAACATTCGGAAATGAGCAAATCACAGCGATGACGAATGATTTCAAATGAAAGTCTATCTCTTTCATTTTTGTACTTCTTGTATTTATAGTGATATTTAGCTTTTTCATTCAAAGCTTTTATTAGGCAACGAGAAAACCAAAAAGGGTTATTATAGATATTAATACGTTCTATAATATTGTAGAACATTTTTTTGTTCTATCATCAATGGATTTTGCAACGCACGCGACGACAGAATTTTTGTGGCTAATCTTTTCACACAGATTACATTAACGCATTTTTCTCAGAGATCACTATTTTTTGAGAAAGTAATTATAACATTTAGTGAAAATGCAGCTTTCTAATGGTGAAAAAAGTTTTGAAATCGGTCTAGTAGTTTTTGTGTGAAAACATTATAAGCATGCATACTTACTATTCCATTATTCCATTGCACAACACGGCATCTTTCCAAGGAAGCTTTAAATACGCAGCAACAAATTGCTGGAACACAATCCCGCCTCCTTTTTAGCGCTTAAATTCGGTACAGATGTTCAAAACAAAATACAAACTGCACCTATTGAGTTTGCAGTGTCAAAGACCATAATATTGTTGTCGGTACTGATGTGAAGGCGAGCTTAGATGATAAATACGAGTATATTGCATTTTACTTTTACTTTTATTAATTTATTTTATATACAAATTGTCTATATGTATTAAATATATGTATGTGTGTGTGTATGTGTGTATATATTCTTACTTGGATTTTTATCTGAAATAAATACATTATTATTATTAACTTTCCAACACGTTCCGGGGAATGGCGAATAGATTAGTCAGTAACTGTTAAGTTGTCACTGACGTATTAATTAAGAATTAATTATTTATTATGTATTATCTGTTTATTTAGTATTTATTGTACATACTTTATTTTTAATTTCGTTTGGTTTCTTTGTGTTTCTGTTTGTTTGTGTCCGTCCGGGTCTCCGCTGAAAACCAGCGTTGGGACGAAATCACAACAATCGCTGAGCGGTGTTCCCTTTTTTCGGCATCACATTTTTTTTTTCTGCGGCTACTTTACTTTATAACATTAGTTTAGAAAGGCTTTAATTACAATATCCAGAAATCCTTAAACGAGAAGTCTTAGACTATAGTTTTGAAATAATCAAATGATGAACCAAATATTTTTACGTGCGTAAGGAATTTTACTTCAAAACTACAAAATATTAACATATAATGGAGACCTTGAGAAAGATTCGTAAACCTATTAAGAATTCTGTACCATTAAAAATAGAAGTATTTTTCCCGTACAACAGCGTTTTGTATAATGAGTTCTGAGTTAAGTGTTCTTTTAATAGTTCCCTTGCGAATGTATATGTGTATGGTTGATTGTTCAATATTGCCAATGGAAAATATACCTAATAATTCTTAAGTTAAAACATTTTTTTCCATAATAACCGGTAGGTTCTATTTTCTCTTTCTATACAAGTGTTTGTTACATACGTTTCAAAAGTACACCTCGTTTCTTGTATTACTTTGTAAAACAAGATGAGCTACTGTACTTGTTTAATACTAGCATAGTTACCAATCCCCAAGGAATATACGAAAATTCGTACTTAATGATCGTCTATATTGCGAAAAGAGTTACATACCTAAATTTTAAGTCAATCGCATTGGTTTCGTAAAATAGATATTTTTATATCTAAAATACATATTGTTATATATATTTCTTATGTGCGTGTGTATGTCACTCTTGTCCTCACAAGCAGCTGGTTTGATATTGTTAACATTTTTTGTCTTCAGATATATTTGATAATGGTTTGGATTGACAATGCGATAAATAACAGATTTTCCCTAATCTCTACTCCATAGACTTCATCGCGAAAGTTATACCGATGTATGTTTTTATGGATCTCGTAATAGGGACTGATAATTGTTCAACTGTTTTCTGCAGCAGATCTCAGATCAGATGTGAATATGTCAAAATCCATGCTTAGTGAGGGGATGTATTGCGGAATAAGGTACTTTACTAAATTTCAAATCAATCGCTGATGTTTTGGAACATATTGTCGTCGTGAGTCGTCGTCGTCGTTGCTTCAACCGATGGACGTCCACTGCTGGACACGTAATGACGTCCACAAGGCCCGATCTTGCGCCGCCTGGCTCCAGCGGCTACCGGCGACCCTCTTTATGTCGTCGGTCCACCTTGTGGGGGGTCTCCCTACACTGCGCCGTCCGGTGCGGGGTCGCCACTCCAGCACCTTTGGCCCCCAACGTCCATCGGTCCTTCGGACTATGTGCCCCGCCCATTGCCACTTCAGGTTCGCGATTCGCAGGACTATGTCGGTGACTCTGGTTCGACTACGGATATCTTCATTTCTGATAGAGAAACTCCGAGCATAGCCCTCTCCATCGCACGTTGAGTGACTCTAAACTTCAGCATGAGGCCCATAGTCAGCGACCACGTCTCAGAACCGTAGGTCCTCATTGGCAACACGCACTGTTCGAAGACTTTGGTCTTCAGGCACTGAGGGATATCGGACGAAAATATCTGGCGTAACTTCCCGAACACAGCCCAATCGAGTTGGATTGGGTGAGTATAGTGGTCTAAAACTATCTTCGCATTACTGCCTTTCTAATGTGTTAGGTCTAAGGCAGGTGTAATCTAAACTAATATTATAAAGAGGAAAAATTTGTATTTCTGTATGTATGTATGTACTCAAGTATGTATGTATGTTTGTTTCGTTTTCACTCAAAAACTACTGGACCGAATTCAAAAACATTAGAAAACTGTATTTTCACTGATATTACTTCCTAAAAAATATAGGGGTCTCTAAGAAAAATTCATCAATGTAACCCAAGGTGTGAAAAAAAATCTGTTATCGAAAACTATTGAAGATAGTACAAAAAATATTTTAGAACGTATTGATAACTTTAAAAAAGTCCATAATACCATATCTCCAACTACTGTATTAATGCCACTATAACTACTTTTTGTACTTTAAAAGTTAATTAAAGCGACGCAAATAATAAAACCATGTCAATCTTAATTATTATATTAATGCTTACACATCGTTTCAATACCTGTAAAATACTTTTTAAATGATTTAAATCGAACATTTCATGCATAAGATATAACGAATTTATAATATAATGTAATAGGGAAGTTTTGAGACAATAAAGTAATACAAATAATATTATAAAACACTTCTCTAATATTATAGAAGAAAGTTTTGCAATTTGAATTATTGTTTTTTAATTTTAGCCAATTTACATTATTGGTTGTTATAAAAAAAACTCAGAAGCGGTTTAAAAAATTCTCTCAATACCTGTAGAGTATTTTTAAATAAAATAATCTCGGATATTCTACGTAAGTGATATTGCGAATTCAAAAATGTACGAGTTACGAGTATATTATATAAAAATGTATTTGTTGTAAAGTAAAATCTGTATATTGATGAGACTATGAGTGTAAGTGTGTATATCATAATCTGAAAGGAAATTTTCTAAATTCAAACAAAAACAAATCTTTAGTCCAACTTTCCACTGCCACAAGATCGGCATCTAAGCGGGTGACACCGCGGGACATCGCTAGTTATTAATAATATATAGATTAATTAAAGAAAATTTCCATGAAAAATATACAAATTCCGTTGTTTGTAAATAGTACAGTCATGTCTATCAATTATCAGATAAAAACGATCGTTACACTTAATAGGGTACTGTTTTTATTGCATTTCGCAATGTGATCTTTATATCAAAGGTAAACCAGTAACATTATCAAAGATAAACTAGTTCTCTTTATGTATTAAGGATCGTAATGACAGTTGGAAGTCTGCAATAAACGAGACCGATGTCAATTTACCTGTTCAGACTCTGTACGTTTAATGTTTACTTATAATTTACTAGCTGTTTCCCGAGGTGTTACTCGAAACTTTGCAATCGTCTTTATTGACAAAGGAGATCTGAATTTCAGAAAATCTAATAGTAATTGTAAATCCTATGATTCACAATTTCTAAATAAGTCAGTGAGTAAGAGTGCGAATGAATAGGGTGGGTGGTTGAGTGAATAAGTGAGTGAATGAACCCGTAGTGAATCAATGGTGCGATTAACTTGAAATTGACAATTCACTTTCTCAAAATAAGTACGTGAGTGAGAAAGTGGATGAATGAATACTTTTGTGAATCGATGAATGTGATAGTATATATAATATAATTATATATATTTCAAATAAAAAAATATTTTAAATATAGGATACGGTCGTCATTTGACTAAATCGTATTCTTAAAAAAAATGGCCTTCACAGCATCGTTCCCATTGGTGAATTTGTAAACATTGTTAATGACGCCAATTTGGGATATTCTTGTCGTAATATTTCGTAAACAAGTAGAATTACTCAAATTAAATTAATTGTAACTATTAAAAACTAACAGGGAGTGGTATTTTCTTAATAAATAAAATAATTAAGAAATGTGTTTGCCGTAATAGCCTAATTAGTAATAAAGTATATATATTCGTAGTTATTTGAGTCCTCAGTTTTTAATCAACGTTAGCTACCAGTTATTGTTTTTTAAGTTATTTGTGTCAGTAAAAAGGGCTGCTCTGCGACACAAAGCTAAGTGTATTTCTTTAAATTAAAACTGAGGTCTTTTTATTATGTCATAATGATAATTGTGTGCTATTTTATATTTAATGATAATGGATGTTGTTGATTTATTTTACATTAAATATTGCATGGATAAAAACAAAAGAGTAAGAGACTATAGAGTTTCTTGCTAGATTCTTCGCTTTAGTCGGTTAAGTTTCGAACCGGTGGTAGAGCCTTTTATAAAAAAGTTTAAGTTAACTGGAATTAATGAATATGTTAGTTTGGTTATTGGCTTTTATTATAAAATCCTATTTAATATTTAATAATTTTTAAAAAATAGTAAAATTATGAACATATTATTAATATACTAATTATTACTGATTTTTGCTCTATTTCTGACAAATGCGTGAGTGATTGAAGAAATGAAAGACTGTGTGAGTAATTTGGTTTAGTTTAATTCTTCTCATTATTTATTGCCTTTTCAATTGAGGCACATAAGTTTGATGGTTTAAATAGTTTGAGAAATAATGTTTCCCGTATTGTCTGATTCCCTAGATAATATGGTGAAACTTATTCTTAGTAAGCGTCTACGTTGCCACAGAATTAACTGTATCAAATTACAAGTCAATCCAAACCTATAGTTCGAAAAATCTACGATTCTCGTGAATGAGTGAATATTAAATCACTTCTGTGATTCACTAGATTCGAGTATACAATATGTGTCAATAGAGATTTCCCTAATATACATAACTTATCAATATTTTAGTCATAAGTGATTTACTTTAACAGGGTTAACGCAATCTACTGAGAGGCTTTCGTTGTTACGTTTGGAATTTCAAATACTTATCGGGTTTGAATTGAAGCATATATATATATATATATATATATATATATATATATGTACATACAAAGATTATGATAGGTAATATGTTTATGTAGAATTAAAAATATAAGGTTTGTTTGAAAGGACAATGAAATACATGGCGTGAGTATTTCATTATCATATTACGTAACTACCACGAACAGGTTTTATATGTCTCTTAATGAATCTATGTATGATTTATATATTTATCTGTGACATATATTTGGTAATCCATAAGTAAGTAATTAGCAGCCTATTAACGTCCCACTGCTGGGCACAGGCCTCCTCACTCCATGGAGCGAGGGTTTTTAGAGCATACTCGTAGACCCACCGCGCTGCTCCATTGCGGATTGGCAGGCATAGTACACAACAAGTGCAATTTCCATTCCTTCACTCTCATAGTCCGATGTGACGGAAATCCGACACGACCGGAGAGAAATCAGGCGCAGGACCGACGGCTTAACGTGCTCTCTGAGGTACGGGGGTGGATCACCTAGGACCTCATGTCTGAAGTCGAACATGCTAACCACTAGACCAATGTGGCAGTTTCGGCAGTTATTTTCACGAAAACTATGGTTGCTTGGATCAGTCATTATAAAATTTGAATAGACTATTTGTAAATTCCATCTAGAAGTATTTAGTATTCATGTTTAGTTCGAAGCATTGTACGAAATTTATTACGTAAATAATGTTAAATTTTGTTCATCAATATTAAATATAGTAATTCAGTAAGCATCAGCCCGTGATGGTCCCACTTCTGAGCGCTGGCCACCTCTCTCAAGAATCCTCTCTGGTTTTTAGATTATTGGTGTGAATAATTTTTTTTAGATTTAATATTTGTATAGTCTGTTTGCCGATAGATAATTATGGATAGCTTTGGAAATTGATAACAATTAATTACTAGCACTATATTGACGAACGAACTGTGTCCCAGTTTTTTTTTTATTGTTCGGACTGTGTTTAGCTGTTAGCTACTGGCTTTTACAGCGTAACCGGAAGGAGGACGGGCTCTTATGGAGGCCACCACATTTCGAGTGCGAGCCCTGAAAAGGGCTCGCTCTCCGGGGAAACGACGCTCCGAGGGCGTCTCCTGCGAGACCGAGTCTCGGCTTGGAGCGACGTTATCGCAGAATCATCACCTGAAAAGGAAGAATCAGAAGCACCCCCGGGAACGTGGGTGAAGTCCACGTCCGGGTGACGTCAGAAATCGGGGACCTCGACTCCGCCGGCGGAGGTGTCCCAGTTTAATTTCCAGACGTTTATATACCACTCTTAACCCGCCATTATGTTATGTAGGTTGGCACACAACTCATAATCAATACAGCCAATCTAAATCTTCTTTATGGTAGTCTCAATGTTGCAAGTCAACTGAGAATCCTGGTGTTGCCAGTAGCAGCACGGCCAACCTTTAGCCGGCTATGTTAGTATTGTCAGTTACAAATTGTTATTTTTGAAAGTACTTACAAAATTATCCTTATTTTGTGAGCCCATTTTTCGCACAAAATTGCGTCTAATGACGTAACATTTACATTAAACTGTCCTCATTTTGCCTTAGAGGAATTGTTTCATGAATAATCTACATATATTTTGGTAAAGTGCTTTGGTGATCACTTTTTTTGAGTATAAAAATTGGCTTGTCAACAACTCCATCCAACTTTTCAATGGAATTAATTTACATGAGGCCGAGTTTATTGTTGTAAAAAGGGATTGTGAATTTATTTCATTAACAACTTATTAATTATACGCGTACACATAAATTAATGACTCTCGCGTGAATTACCGTATATTTGAATTTACAGCATAATTTTTGTTGATCACAGTAAAATATTATTAATTTTTATAAGGCTACCCCTTGTATCTAAATAGTAATGAGAATATCACCGATACAGGAAATTTATCCTTTCTTGATTCTCAGTTAATAACAATTTTTACAGGACCTCACCTAATGGCCAGTAATGATACAATCTGAGTTAGGGGTGCGTTTACGTGATAAGAGCAAATTTAACTCTTTTAGTTTCTACACAACATAGTATCGGAAAGCAATTTCTTTGTTTGGTAATACCTCTTTGCTTATAGAGTGGTAACTCTAGTGACCCGGAAGACACCGATTATGAGGATCTATACTCAATACGGTTAAGCATGAAGCTCATACGTGCGACTTCTGCTACCCAGCCTCCTCCGACAGTGCGGGATGGCTTCAACCGCTTGCTTCCTTCAGCGAGATGACGGTCTGCAAGCATTACATCTATTATACTCTCTAGTGAAAAATCTCTAACCAGCGACAACATGACATGCCGCTGGAGTGGCCACGCTGGATACTCTGCTAGGGTATAATAGGCGGGGGTTTCCTCACGGCCAACGACCTGGTGCAAGTACTAGCCGAAGGAACCATGGCCGGTCAGCATCTGCATCAGACGGTAGCATAGATATCCGTGTCCTGTGGTGAGCCAATTGCTCAGGTGAAATCGGATTGCCTCGACCGTTACTATATCCGCAGTTGAAGACTCAAGATCTTGCCTCTATGTTACGATCTACGATACGATAGATAGAGCTCTGTCGGCGAGCGTCTTGATTCTCCGGACCTGTTCGTCGTAAGAGGTCGCTTCTGGAGGCCCTTGTAGCTACCCTGCATTGATAGGTGACTGCAAGGACTTCCGCCCGCAGCTCCCAAGAAGCGTCGCGCACCATTGCTTTCAGTTTGATTAAAAAAAACCTTTCAAATCATAATATTCTTTCAAATAGGATCAAAAAGCACTTTTGAATCGTCAGTTGACTGTCCGATGATAATAACTCTACCACAAGTTGAATCCGCTGAGAAGAAAACGGCAAGAAACAGCGGTAAAACTTTAAAGGTAGCTTTGTAGATTACTATATGTAATATTTTGATTCTGTATGCAACTAGAATCAATTTTAAATATTTTAATCGCTTACATAAACTGGCAACATTCTAATATACCTTTTGTAAAAAGTATGCTTCAAATTAGTATTTAATTCAATGTAATCCGTAGTTACTTTCTATATTTTTTGAGCGGTAGACGATATCCCATAAATGTAAAAAGTAAGTAGCAGCCCATTAACGCCCCACTGCTGGGCACAAGTTTTCTCACTCATAGGAGAGAGGTATCTGATGTAAAATATGTTAAGGTATATAATGGCATCAAGTATGTTATTACCCATTATAAAATGCAACCATTTTCCCATACATTTAATGAATCATCCATTATTAAAATGCATAGTTAATAAAACAGATAATACCAAGTACAACGTAATAACAACACGCAAGTCACGGTGCGAAGATTATGATTCAAATTGCTGAATGAACTTGGAAAAACCCAACCGCAAAACGTCTGCCGGCTATCGAAATGTTACAATTTTTTATTATCTTTTATAAACAATCTAATTATAAGGATCTAGTAAATTTATCTTGCGTCCTTAATGTAATTCAATATATAAAAGGATCAGTGTTTTTATCGAACTCCTCCGGAACTGTTTGACCCGATTTTTATTTATATATATTTGGTATTCCGAGAATAGATCGGAATAATTTTGTAACCTAACACTCCACTCTACTATTTTAGATCGATAAATACTTTTTTGCACACATAACAAGTTACAGGAAAACTTAAATAGTAAGTAAAATCTCTGTATTAAATACATAAATATAAATTAATCAAACAATATATAAATATATATATGAGTTAAAAAAGTAACTAATTTATACATTGATACGAACAATGGTACTAAATATACTATTTATTATGAATGAATTGATAAAAATTTGAAGTGCAATCGCCGTGTTTGAACGTTTCAACTGTAACAATAAATAAAAAAATATAAGAAAAAACTTGAAGCATAATTCATGTCTCTTCTTAAATTTTCTTCCAAATGCGTTCTTTAGTCTTGAAACAAAAAGAAATAAAGTTTTTATCTGTGTATCTTTTCGGATACACATGAGCAAGAAGGTATGAGTTTCAAATGAACAATTTGACAAAAATCCAAGAAAAGGGAGGGAAACAGGGAGGGGTGAACAACAATATACCATTATTATGTATATTAGTGACTGCCTCATTGATCCTGGGTTCGAGCCGGGCCAGTTCGAAATCGATATTAAGTTTTCTATTAAAATTTTCTCAATATTTGCCCGAAGTTGGGAAAAATTTGGCGGTGTGATCCACCCCCGTGCCTCGGAGAGCACGTTAAGCCGTCAGTCCTGCGCCTGATCTCTTTCTTTCCGTTGTATCGGATTGCTGTCGCGTCGGGTTATGCGAGTGAAGGAATAGAGAGTACACTTGTGTACTATGCTTCCCAATCCGCAGTGGAGCAGCGTGGTGGGTCTATGCTCTAAAACCCCTCTCTCATATGAGCGAGGAGGCCTGTGCCCAGGAGTGGGACGTTAATGGGCTGCTATTTACCATTATTATGTAGTTTTAAACACTTCCGAACAAAATATATAGTTGTTTTTAGAACCGTCACTTAGGTCTGGCGTAAATGTATATAGTTTTATAGTTTAAGGTAATTGTAATAGGTTTCATTGTTAATAAGTTATTTTTTAGAATTACTCGTAGAAATTTTCTCTATTACATTAATACAGATAAAATTATAAAATATTAAGAGTTTTTTATTTATTCACACCTTTTATTGTTTTCTTGCCTCCTAACCTAGAAGAATACCCTGAAATTAAAGTCTATAATTTTTTTAATCACCTTTTTCTTTCATTTTTGTGTAACAAATGTATAGGAAGTGTGTTCCTACCTTTAGGAACACACTTCCTAGAAAGATGTGTATATTTTTGAATACACAGTGTTCTGGACGCTGTGTGACAAAGAGAGACACATGGCGGTGAGGGTGTTAAAAGTATGAGAGACTATATTTTATTGTAATATGAAACTACGCCGGTCAGCCAGTAAAATATAAAATCTAGAAAGATTTATAGAAATGTTAACATATGGATCTATATTCCCATAATACCACCGGTAAATTTGTAAAACGCATGCTAGTTGAAGTATATATTTCTATATGTAGAATTCACTGAAGGCATCAGAATACCCACTAATCCCAGTAGAACCTTCTACATCCGAATAAAGGGGACTAGATCTTTCCTAATTTCGAATGTATCAATCTAAGATTCATGAAAGGGGGGAGTAAAAGGAAATATCTGTGTATTCTGGTACCTACTCTCTTCCGGTAGGAGGGACCAGCATTGTACGTTTCTCTCCATAATACCTCCTTCTGCAAAATAACAGCCTCCAGGGGGAAGCACTGCCACCTAATGGGTTTACTGATGAGCATACCATTCCATGAAATAAAAGGCGTTCAATAACCTTTAAAATGCAATAATATCACTGCCTCTTTTATCTAGATCAAGAGGTCAAGGTTATTCTATATTATTATGGTGTTTTCTGTTAAAAAATTCTTAGTAATTGCTTGAATGTAGGAATAGAGAGTGCATGTATATAATAAAGAGGGCGCATATCCAATGCAACACTATAATATCTAATATACAACCAGCTAATCTCTGCATACGGCTGAAATTCGGTATACTGTAATTTGTATACCATATTTTAGAGTAAAGAAGGTTCTGAAATCATTTGTCGGGTTGAGCATACACATTTTTAATAAGATACCAGAATCACTTCTGAGTTTCCCTTCGCATAGTTTTAAGAAATATGTTAAAAACGTCATATTACAAAAAGCATATTATAATATTGAATATTATTTAACTGATAAAGATGTAACCGACAAAAACTATGTTTAAAGCAGTAACCGTTGAGTTTCTTGTCGGTGTCTTCTCCGACGGCCTCGCTGGCGCAGTGGCGTGAGTATTCGCTTTGCAAGCGGAGGTCCCGGGTTCGACCCCCGGTAGGACGAATTTAGGAAATTGTATTTTCTAATTTGTCTGAATCTGGACTGATAGGAGGCTTCGGCCGTGGCTAGTTACCACCCTACCAGCAAAAACGTACCGCCAAACGAAGAGATTTGTGTTTCGGTACGATGCTGTGTAGAAACCGTAAGGGTATATCACCTCTTAACGGATTAGCGCGCTTCCATCTTAGACTGTATCATCACTTACCATCAGGTCAGATCACAGTCAAGCGCTAATCTGTCAGCAAAAAAAAAATGGAGTGAACTACAAGACAGACTATTGACGATTCAAAAGTGTTTTTTGAGCCTACTTAAAAATTTGGATGATGAGAAATACTTGGCCATCATGGGGAAATTCTAAATATGATCGAAATATATACCCATTTTGTCACTTTAGTCGTGGCAAAACTAACATGGTATATGCGGACAAAGCCACGCATATTTCTTAGAAAATATGTTATAAAAATACAAGTGATAAAAAACAAAATAAATTTTATTTCTTACCAGGAAACAAATCTTGCAAAAATCTGAGCAACGTAAATTGGATAATTCGCACAATTTTTATAATGAACTTCCAGAGATCACTGTGTTTAATATTCAGTCAGATCTCGTTATGATTAACTCTAATTAAATTTTTGATTAACTTAGAAGTGTATGAAGGTAAAAATAATTTGGTTTATTCCTTTGTCAAATTTATTTTATTTCTATATAAATTTCTTTTATTGTGAAATGTTATTTAAGTAAGTAAGTAAGTAGCAGCCCATTAACGTCCCACTGCTGGGCCCAGGCCTCCTCCCTCATATGAGAGAGGGTTTTTAGAGCATAGACCCACCACGCTGCTCCACTGCGGATTGGCAGGCATAGTACACAAGTGCACTTTCTATTCCTTCACTCTCATAGTCCGATGTGACGGGAATCCGACACGACCGGAGAGAGATCAGGCGCAGGACCGACGGCTTAACGTGCTCTCCGAGGCACGGGGGTGGATCACACCGCCAACTTCCCAACTTCGGGCAAATATTGAGAAAATCTTAATAGAAAACTCAATATCGATTTTTAAATGGCCCGACCCGGGACTCGAACCCAGGACCTCATGTCTGTAGTCGAACATGCTAACCACTAGACCAATGAGGCAGTTCTAGACCAATGAGGCAGTTAAATAAGTTATAAGTTAAATGTTATTTAAAAAGTATTAAATTTTGTCTTCGTAGCACTGGTCGCCTCCCGAGACACGCTGGCATCAACGTCATCATAAGAAGGACTCTTGTCACCATTAACGTGTCACATTTATCGAGCCGAATGGAATTACGGGTGATGTTGGTAAGAAATCTGATGGTTTGTCGTTGATGCCTTGGAAAAAGGAAGGTCATTGGTATGGGATGCTACATGTGTTGATACGGTTGTACCATCTCACATTGACGCAACCTCCAAATAAGCGGGAGCGGCGGAATCATTAGCTGAAAACGTCATGACGCGTAAATATGAGAGTCTTGCCTCAGAATACATATTTGTGACTTTTGGCGTGGAGACATTGGGACCGTGGGGTCCTGAGGCTAAAAGTTTTTAAACGAAATCTCATCTCATTTAGTTGATGTCACCCGTGACCCTAAGGCCGGGTGGTACTTTGGACAGCGTATAAGTATCGCTGTCCAAAGAGGTAACGCTGCAAGCCTTATGGGTACCCATCCATTTGCTTCTGATGGCGCATTTTAATTACTCGCTTTGCAAGCAGAAGCCCCGGGTTCGATCCCCGATAGGACGAAATTAGAAAATTGTATTTTCTAATTTGTCTGAGTCTAGACTTGTAGGCTTCGGCCGTGGCTAATGAACATCCTACCAGCAAAGACGTACCGCCAAACAAAGAGATTTGTGTTCTGTTATAATGCTGTGCAGAAACCATATGAGGTATATCGCCTCTTACCAGATTAGCGCGATTCCATCTTAGATTGTAACATCATTTACCATCAGGTGAGATCACAGTCAAGTGCTTAAATGTTAGCAATATAAAAAAATCTCTGACACTGCTTGTTATATAAAATTAATTGGCGTATTTATATCACGGACCACAGATATTATAGCTTGCCTTACTCATCACAAAGCATAGATATCATAAATTGAATATTATTAAATAAGTTGGAAAAACCCAACCGCGTAAAGAATAGTGAAACTCGTCGCAGCCCATGGAAATCTTAGAAGTGATATAATTTCATTAAATTAAAAATAAACAAGTGAATTAATTAATCAACAAAAAAATACACGCACACACAAATAACACATTGTATACACATAGCCGTCATTGTGTATAAGATATTTTAAACATAAGTACATAAAATCTATTATTGGCTTAAGATTATTTCATTTTTTTTAATAATAATTTTACTAATACATAAAAATTTTACATTGTAATACAAGATATTAAAGTTGTAAAAGTTTTGCCCCGTCTGTTAGGGTCATAATCAAAAAATATACATCTTTGGTAAAATAAAAAAAATGTAATAAATTTGATTCCGAACAACAATTTGAAAATCAGCGAGTTTTTCACTATAAAAAAATCACCTCCAACTTTGCGCTCTAATTCGAAAAATGTTCATCCTAGACAAAAATTGACTAGTATCGAAAGATATAAAATTTTATTTAGAACAACTTTGGTTATTACCATTATTCGCGAAAAGTTAAAAATAAGCGAACTATTGAATAAACCATAAATCACTCTTATATCTAAGATGGCGCAAGATGCAACAGGGTGCTGATCATGCATCTTTTAAGGCTGACTCACTTACGACTTTATATCTGTGGTGGTGGTGGTGACAGCAGGAGCTCACGAGGTAGTGGGCTCCCTGTGCTTTCAGATCTATGATGCTGGGTGGCAATACCATGAAGGTGTGTGTGCGGGGAGTGGTCCGCGTGGCGGAACATGCTCCTCGCCAACTGCCGGACGAACACCTCCACGGTGGGCGTCTTGGTGTCACGATGAATGACGTCATTCCTGACGTACCTCGGAGAACCTACTATGAGACGTGGGCACTTATTCTGCTGGGTCTGCAGTCTCTTCTTCTGGTACCCCGAGCAGAAAGAGTACCAGGCAGGAGCCGCATACGTCAGTCTGGAACGGAAGTAGGCTCCGTAGACCTTCAGTTTAGTTTTTGTTGGGAGACTTGAGGTAAAGAGTGGACGCAACAACGACCGAGCCGCCGCTGCCTGACCCTTACGACTTATTTCATCATTTTCTTGCCCTTATCCCACTAGGTGGGGTCGGCACATCATGTTTCCTTTCACCACTTCACTCTATCTGATGTTATTTCTACATTCACACCCCTGACACACATATCCTCTTTCACACAGTTCATCCACACTTTTTTTGGTCGCCCTCTCCCGGCTCTGCCGCATACCATCATATTTAGAGCCCTCTTGCATACATGGCTATCCTCCCTTCTCCATACCAGGATAGCCTTCCACTCCTTAACTTCTCGGTCACTGGTGCTTATTTTACACTTCCTCTAATATACTCATTCCTAATCTTATCTAATCTTGTCACTCCACACATAAATCTCAACATTCGCATCTCCGCTGCGTGCAATTTCCTTTAATTCTCCCTTTTTTTGGCCCAGCACTCTGATCCATACAGGATGACAGGTCTTACTATGGTCTTATAAATTTTTACTTAATTGAGATAATGAGATTCACTTATGACTTATTTATGGTAATAAAATATACTCTCTCTTTCTTATGTATCGCAGACGAAGTTACGCGGATAAACTAGTGTAGTATAGTTATTGTATATTTATCTAAAATTACTTTAATTTTATTTATTTGTATAGAGATCATGTATCTAAGTCGCAAAAATTTGTTTACGCTATGGACTTTGTATTAAAATGTCATTGATCTTTTCCCAAGGTCTTTTAAGCAATATTTTTTTATATAAACATTATTATTCTAAATTTTTTTGTCCCATACAAAACTCGAGACAGATTACTAGTTACAATTAAAGTAAAGACCAGTTCATCTATAAATTACAAGCGTAGGACGAGAACGGCCACAGACTCATAAAAAACTACATATAATTGATGCTAAGGAATTTATTAGCAGTTTCATACAAGAAGTAAATACAATAATTAATATTTTGATTTCTTTTGCAAAACCTTAAATAATAAAATATATGTACAGATTTATAAGATTCGTTTTAGTGTTTGTAACTGAACCTCCGAAATTGCTTGACTGATATTAATGATTTTTATTTTTGTTTATATTTGGTAGATCTTAGAATGAGAAAGGTATGCTAAGATGGTTTGGGCACGCAGCGAGAATGAATGAAAGTAGACTGACTAATAGTGAATGGGAAAGTTGAAAGGGGAAGACCAAGGCGAACGTTCCTGGACCAAATCCAAACATTTTAAATAAGAGCCAGGTCAAGAGTATTCTAAACCGACGAACTTGTATGAAAGGTTTATTGAGAATGAAAGAAGCGAAGGAGATATGCAAGGATCGTGGCAAGTGGAAGGACGTGGTCTCTGCCTACCTTTATGGGAACGAAGCGTGATGCAATGTATGTATATGTATAAACATTCCTACAAATGCCCGATTGAGTTTGTTGTGGGTTCTTCTCGGATCAGGGCGCGAAGGAATCCTCGTAACTTTAGATTTTAAGGCGTTCTTGAGTACCATCATCAGTATATTAGAATCAGAGTGTGGAAAAAAAAATATATACAATTCAAAAGTGCTGCAATATGCCTACTTGAATAAAGATATTTTTGATTGATTTGAAAGTCTTACTTCTTTAAACACTGACACAACTCAACCCTTTTTGATGATAAATTCTTCATTTCGCTGGATTTGTTCCTACTCAGATACAAGATAGGTTCTACTGTTTTCATAATAAAGAAATGTTTTGCATTTTTGACGTGAATACGTGTTTAAAATCGCACCCATAGATAATTTAAAAAAACGGATGATAACAAAATCACAGGATACAGTTTGGTATTTTAGCTACGCATCTATTATTTCCATCAGAAATTCAATTATACCACTGGATAGTTAAAGGATCAATAAACTAATTACGCTAAGTAGCTAAGTAAAGATTGTAACACATCACACGCATCACATTACAAGACGTATTCACGTGCTACAAACGGCCGTTTTCGTAACGCATCTACACGCCATTTTTTTACAAAAAGAGATCGACATGTATGAATTCTGCTGTGAAATAAATATATGGGCCGTACTCTAAATTCCATATGCAAGTAAAGCTCAGCTAGTATATAAAAAAATAAAAAGAAAAATATTTTATTTCGTTAACTTCGGCACTTTAACGTATAAAAAGGTTGCAGCCTTCTTTTAAGGGTCCAACCTCTGTGGCAGAAAACTCCGCTCTTCTTTAATTATAACAAAAAAGAGTTGAAGAAATAAACAGAGACAATAAATAAAAATAACATAATGGAGAACTTAACAGAAAGTCTGATACAGTATATAATTATTTTCGATTGTGCAGTGTGAAAATTTGTATGTACTGTGTCGCGTAAGAGTGATAGGTCTTAATAAATAAATGTAATTGAGTAAAGCATATTTCAAAATTAAAATATAAAAGTATATATTTGTGTCTCAAAAATATATTGGATAAAAATCTGTAAAATACAATATATAGTTTTATCACCAATTTTTAAAAATATATGAAACTGTGCCAAAATGCTGTTATTCCTTAACTCAATAAACTTTTATTTAAAAAAATATATTTATATTAGAATTTTGAAACTTTGTATTTGTTTTTCAATAAAAAATATATTTTGCTTTGGTATAAAATAAAATACCGCTGAAATATTTGAATTTCAAACGCTTTGTTTTAATAGTTTCACAGCCTGTCTGGCGTGATGGATCATGTACGCATTCCGCTAGCAGATGTCCTGGATTAGAATCCCTAATGGACAATAAAACACTGTATTTTCTAACTTACTTACTGGATTGTTGGGAGGCTTCGACTGTAGCTAGTTACTTTCCTTAATGAAACTATCTTACATAAAAGTAACTGACTGACTAATATATCAACAAATTACAACTGCTTCGTCGTCGTCGTCGTTGCTTCAACCGATGGACGTTCACTGCTGGACATAAGTCTCACATAATGACGTCCACAAGGCCCGATCTTGCGCCGCCTGGCTCCAGCGGCTACCGACGACTCTCTTTATATCATCGGTCCACCGTGTAGGGGGTCTGCCTCCACTGCACCGTCACGTCCTTCGGTCCTTGTAACTATATGCCCCGCCCAATGCTACTTCAGGTTCGTGATTCGTAGGACTATGTCGGTGACTTTGTTCTACTACGGATCTCTTCATTCGACCACGTAGAGGAACTCCGAGCATAGCCCTCTCCATCGCACGCTGAGTGATTCTGAGCTTCGGCTTGAAGCCTATAGTCAAAGACCACGTCTCAGAACCGTAGGTCATCGCGCTGTTCGAAGACTTTGGTCTATAGGCACTGAGGGAAATCGGACAAAAATATCTGGCGTAGTTTCCCGAACGCTGCCCAACCGAGTTGGATCCGGCAGTTGACCTCCTTCTTGAAATTGGACTTACCTAGCTCGACAACAACTTGCTCCTTATAAATTTGTACGTGAGCTCTAACACTACATAGAGTAGGAAAGAATTTGTGGTAATCTAATTCATACTGGTTCAATTCCCGGTAGGTTGAATTTAGGAAATTGTATTTTCTCATTTGTCTGAGTCTGGACTGGTGGATGGCTAGTTAACACCATATCAGCAAAGACACATCGCCAAGCAAAGAGAAATCATTAAAGAGGTAAATTATTTATTGTCAGTCTAGCGTACTAATATCCTAGATTGTTTCATCACGCACCACGAGGAGATCTTCAAGACTAATCCTTCAATAATACCAAAACTGTATATTCCATACAGCTAATAACAAAAAGTAATTCTTCATTACATTAGCTTGTACAAAGATACGTTTACTCATGGTTTAAGAAATAATAGGTAATGAGTTTGAAGAAAATGAAACACAGGCTTTTTTAATAACTTATAAATGAATTGCATTTTTTTAGTGCGCTATCATCGCTTGAATGTAATCACACCTGATGGTAAGTGTTTATACCGTCTAAGATGGAAGCGCACTCAACTACTAGTTGACATGACACGATAAGTCTGTCTCCACAAGGGCAATCTTTTTAAAATACAGTGTGTATTATCTATTTCGTTTCTTGGTGACCTTCGTAAAAAAATATGCGTAGAGATAACACCAGACAATAGAAAAAACAAAAAAAATAATCAGTGACCATTACTAAGGTCGTTAAGTTTTTTTGTGGTATTTCATACAATGTGAGTGTTTATTAGTGATTATTTGTGTTTTTGATTATATAAGTGATGTGAATAACAATGAAAACCTTTGAGGTAAGTTTTAATTTTTAAGATATGAGTCTATAAATACAGGATGGACCCGCGGGGCAATCGACGCAAAAAGCTCCGTGGGGGCCATTACGGAGGCCAATAAAACGCGGCCGGACAATCTAAGGGTTAAGATTTCTAAATAGCATTATACCGGAATACAAATCTCTTTGCTGATATGGAGGTAACTAGCCACGACCAAAGCCCGCCACCAGTCCAGACTCACCAATTACCAAAAATCCTTTTCTATTCTGTAGTATGTAGTGTAAGAGTTCCCATGTATAAATTTGTACGGAGCAAGCTGTTGTGACTGCCTCATTGGTCTAGTGGTTAGCATGTTCGACTACAGAGACATGAGGTCCTGGGTTCGAGTCCCGGGTCGGGCCAATTCAAAAATCAATATTGAGTTTTCTATTTAAGATTTCCTCAATATTTGCCCGAAGTTGGGAAGTTGGCGGTGAGATCCACCCCCCTGCCTCGGGAGCACGTTAAGCCGTCGGTCCTGCGCCTGATCTCTCTCCGGTCGTGTCGGATTCCCGTCACATCGGTCTATGAGAGTGAAGGAATAGAGAGTGCACTTATGTAAGCACATAGACTTGTGTACTATGCCCGTCAATCCGCAGTGGAGCAGCGTGCTGAGTCTATGTTCTAAAAACCCTCGCTCCTCGTAGTGATAAGGCCTGTGCCCAGCAGTGGCGTTACAAGCTTATCGTAGCTTTTAAATGATATCTTATAATAAGAGGATGCTAGGAAACAATACACTGTCTTTTATATACAACTTATGTTTATTTATGTAATATTTTATCAACTAAATATATTTACATTTATCAAACTAGTAATGGCACTCACTAATATATCTAAATTACTGAATTTACACATCTTAATATCTCAGTCGAAGATGTCATAGTATACAGGCGGCATTCGTCAAATTTAATTCTCTGTTCGACTATTTATTTAATTAAGATCAGTACAATTTATTTAATATTTTTAACGAACGTCTTTCCCATTACACTTACGAGAATCATCAATCTATTTCCAAATCATTTAACCCTTTAGGCTTAATAGTAGTTTCTAAATTCATGAAAATTCACTTCAACTGGCATAAATTGGGGGTACTTTTTATCATCCTTTTAATTATATCGAGATAATATGTTTCAAAACCCTCTTCTTGTATAAGGGCATCAATACGTGCTTAAACCAATCCAATGACAAACTTAATAATGTATTCAACGTATCATCTGTTATAATTTGCAATTACAATATCGATTGTTTTGTGATTCGATTCGATTCGATCAATGATCTCGAATATATCTCCCCGTAAAAACTATGATTACTTGAGATATTTATTGATTTCCAGCAAAAAGGCTTGGTCTTAGAGGATAAGTCTGTGGGTTCCTTCTTTGAGCATCATAAAATCTCCAGTTTAAATACCAGAATGGTTGATTGTCTACTGGCATTTGATCTAGTCTGTTAATAAGGTTTCCGTCGCCTCTAGCATCTATTGGTAAGTCTGCGTCTTCTCCAAATCTGTTTGAAAGACTGTCTGTTGGCAATGAAGGATATCCAATAGGACTTAATCCAGCGTAAAAAGGCCTCTGAGCGTTTATCAAGACAATGAACATTGCGAATGCTAAAACAATATTGTTTACAGCCATTTTACCTGTAAATAAAGTTTAAAGGTTATTTGTTATTCTAAATAAAAGGAAATTGTTAATAACATATTGCGGAAGTGTTGATCTCACTGTGAATACCTGATGATTTTTTTAAAAATAACTTATGTATCCCTAAATTTATAGACCGATTTATTAAGTCATATTTTTCATTCTTGAGTTTTCTTTTCTATATATATGAAAAATGGTACTATTAACCATTTATTTGTGGTATTTTTCTTTCAACATTTTAAACTCTAAGGCCTCGTCTTCAGTTTGAAGCGTCTTCGACTTCCTGATGGTATATTAGATGGGTAATTCAAGATAGATATCTTATTATGATCATTTTAAAGGCAATTGGAGAAGTTTTGGACTAAATAGCCTCGTCCGCAATTAGACGCATTAAAAAAAATATCACTTTAATAGGTAGAGAAAAAATTTCTTGGGTAATAATCAATTTTTTACCCATAAGTACAATGTCAAATTAATATTAATCGTAATTTTTTTAGTTACATGGACAAAAGAAATTGTAATTTGTTCGAAATATATTAAAGTTATTTTAAATAAAGTAACAAAATCTGTTTGTAAACATAATTTACCTTGTTTTTATTTGAATTTAACACGGTAATATCTTGAGAGCTACACAACAAGTCCGTAGTGAAGACACGTTTGATTATGAATAGTGGATGCGAGGCGAACGGTATATATATCTTGAATGGACACTGTTACTGCATACGTCACAGCTAATGTAGAAACAGAAAGTGTTAGAGGTGCCCAAAATAATTTTCATAAAACGGATGATTCCAACGTATAAGGACCGATTTGCGAATTGATAACTTTTAGTAGAAGTTTGAATGTTCCAGTTTCCATAAAAATAAAATTCTTGCAAATACTAGCAGGCGTCATAAAATCAACAATTCATTTAAGGGTAAATATATACCTTTCTATAAGAAACTTGCAGAAGTCATAGTGACATCGTTATGGGATGATGACAAAAGTGACTGAGGATGCTGTGGGCTTTTTTCAGAACGGGGCACGAAGGAACTTTCGTAACTTTAGACTCTAAGATGTTCCTTAATATCATTATCATACATTGGAAAAAATATATGCAAAAAACTATAATTGAAGTTTCAAGCGTGCTGTAAAGGCCTACACGAATAGAGAAGTTTTGAATTTGACATACTCTTCAAGTCAATTACTCGCTGTGGAAATATGGAAAAACCCCTTCTTAGTGGGAATTTAGATAAATTAATTTATAATATATTTATTGTCCAATTAGGAAGTAAATATTTTTAAGCATGGTAATAACTTAACACTGAGCCATATCAGTAACTATAGCTGAGAAATTCAGCTGAAAATATTTTTAGGCCATTTGAAACATCACTGCTATCGTTTTTCTGATTTTTTACTTAAATATTATCTGCATAAAACAGAATAATATAATTTTAAATTTGTACAAAAATGTGAAAAACCGACCTTTACGAGTTTTGGAACATAGAGCCACCACCCTTCTCCAGTGCGGGTTGGCAGGCTATACCTTCTACAAAATTGAAATGCTGGTTTTCTAACAATGTTTTCCTTGATCGCAAAGAATAATGAAACACGTAAGTTACATTTTACAGTGATTAACGGCGCCCTCGCTATTGGGTTCGATTCCCGGGAGGCCACTTTTCTAAACGAGAATCCACTTGTCTCAGAACAAGGATATCATGGCTTTATTCACAAACTATATACATTTTTAAATACTACATATAATCACAAATATAAGTAAATTGCAATCATGACCTAGATTAACACAACATATCTAGTGTATTTTCCGTAAATATAATGCAAACGCCTTCTAAACATTCATAACACAACGTAAAAACCCCAATCTAGAATGATACGTGGAATCATACGTCCAGTAAAGAATGAGCTCAAACCGCATTACTGTTACATGCAGAGGAAGTCCTTTGTTTCTGGATATGACACTTGTCTTGTGCGTGCTCATTTACCAATAATATAAGACCTCTTGTAACTTTAACTTTTTATAGAAACCTGGGTCTTTCTACTGGACATTTATTTTTTTAATACGTGACGTCATTCAATAGTACGTCATATATTCCGTGGGATTCGGTTACGTATGGAGGCTCGGTTTCATTGAATCATATGGATGCTGGGGCTTGGTAATTACGCGTTGAGATAAAACCCAAATGTTTTACAATTATGTTGACAAATATTATTTTTGGCCTGATTTGAGCGTTCTCGAATATTTTTTTAATAAATTAGTATCGTGATTGACATTGTTTGGTGATGATATATGTAAAGTGACCGATTATACACATTTACTTAGTTTTGTACTCTTTATTCGCAAACCGTACTCTTTTGAATTCCTGTACCCTGAAAGTACTCATTTGTATATATTAACCCTTATAAATAGTAAAAATGAATGGAAAGAATTTAATTTATTTATGCACCAAAATAGAAGTCACAGTAATAAGATATTAAAAGTTAGTACACATTATCCCTTTGGATAGATCTCTTCCAGCAACCCCTAAAATTGGAAGAATTTTGTAAAACATGTGTTATATATATATATATATATATATAATGAATCCCATATTAAATAGGGAAATAGTTTGAAAAATCTCGTGATTAGTTATTGTTTCGCTGATATATCCCTCGTAACTCCTTCTTAGTGAGTTCTACTTCAATCCAAATTGAAACGAAACAGAGTAATACTTCAGAATATAATACTAAGTGATGATTTTTTACATATCGACGGTTGTTACTTAAAGCCAAAAACTCAGGTAAAAAACTTCTAATTTAGTATGACAATGCTTCAAAAATAATTTATTTATTACTGTACTACCCTTTGTGTTAATGATACGTTTTAAAGCATCATGTTTTAGAGCTATGTGATTTTTAAAAACGATGACCTAATTTGATGAAATTACAAAAATGTAAGGAGACTATTGACTTGACTTATATGACATATACCCCGATCCTGCGGAAATAAAGGGAAACCCCTTCTTAGTTAGCGTCTCAGTCGCGAAAGGAACATATATGTCGAATTTTATGTCTAGCGAGGTTTTGGTGGATTTGAGTATTTTTAAATATCCTTGTAGTTTAATTTGGCATTAATTTTTAACCTGTAGTTTTTTTGTTTTATAATGACTCTGTTATTCGTGGGGGAATGCAACGTCACATTATTAAAATCCGTCCAACCGTTCTCGAGTTTTACAAAATAATGGATCACTATCTATTAGTATTTATATGAATAATTGTAGCTCAATACCTTGGAGAAAGCATAAACCTATCATAGACCTATATAGAAACGTTGCTCTGCCATATAATAATTATTATCGCTAAAATAGGGGTTGGTGAATTTTATATACTATATATTATATATTATAAAACAAACACTATGTTTTTTAATAACTATATTGTTTATTAATTTCGCAATTTAGAATTCGATATTCATGGTTAAGTCTGTTTAGTGAGCTACTTTATTATATGACCCTCGAAATATGTGTAATAGTAATTAGCAGTTTAACACTGGCTAAAACCCAATTAACATATTTGAGCTTCCGTTTGAAACACTTAATTTACTGTCTTTAAAAATTATGAAGCATTTGTTTACAAATCATATGTGATTGATATTTTAAAAAAGGGAATTTATATTTTAGGCAACGTGTGCAAAAAAAGTGTGGTTTTCATTTATTGTTTACTTTTATATGAACAATAAATCGCAAGCAAGATATGGGGTAATTTTTTGTTCTTTTAAAAGCTTTGAGAAATAAAAATGTGGTAAAGTATTGCCATGTCAACAGCAATAATTCCAGCTTATTTACTTCATGATTTTTTACAGTTTTATTTTAAGTAAACAAACTTTACTAGCACATTTTTTATTCTTTTTAATAACAGCTTTTAAATGTTCAAAAAATTACCTCACTACTGCATCTTGCCTGCACTACACATCGTACGTTTAAAATTAGATAAATGTAATTTTTTTTCAGGATATCTCCGAAAAATATGTCCAAAATCCATACTTTTTCTTGAGATTTTAGGGTGAATACTAATATTAAAAATTTTATGTATAATACTTTTATCTCATCGATCTTTTACATATTTATATTTTGAATATTATCCAAAACGGATGATAATTTAAGATTTTCTCTATATTCATTGAATTTTGTATATCGACGCAAGAAAGAGTATTTAAAGCCTCAAATTACTAACTTTCCACTAGTGCCAAAAAACTTTTCTAAAATCGATGTGGTAAATATTTGCTTTAACATTTTGATGACCACAAGAATGTCCATATCAATAAAGATACTTAATATTATTGTAAGCTAAAATCTACTAAAAATTACAAATTGGTGGTTTTACAGCAAAAAATAAACCACTTTTGTTCATAGTACCATGTTTATTTTAAAATAACACTTTATTGAACCGCAAGGTAGGGTCCTAAACAACTGCTTATTAGTCTAGTGGCATGTTCGACAACAGTCTCGAACCTAAGATCTAATTCCGGTTCGGGGCAATTCAAAATCGAAATTGTGTTTTCTATTAAGATTTTCTCAATATTTGCCCGAAGTTGGGAAGATGGTGGTGTGATCCACCCCTGTACCTTGGTGAGCATGTTAAGTCGTCGGTCTTGCACCTGATCTCTCTCCGATCGTGTCCGATTCCTGTCATATGAGAGTGAATAGAGGCTGCGCTTGTGTACTATGCCTGCCAATCCGCAGTGGAGCAGCGTGGTGGATCTATGCTCTAAAATCCTCTCTCATATAAGTGAGGAGGCCTGTGCCGCTAATGTGCTGCTAATTACTATATTGAACCACACCACACTTAAATATACGAGTACATCGAAAAGGAAATTTAAATTAAGCAATTAGTGTCGCACAAGAGGCGGTCTTATTGCTTTGAAGCGATTCCTTTCAGACAAAGTTAAGAGCGTAAAGGTGGTGCAAAAGAGAAGCAATACTTTACATATACATAATACTAGCTGGACCCGCGACTTCATTTGCCTAGAATGATTTTTTTGGTAGCATTTTCATTAATTTAGGCAAATTGTTTTACAAATAAGAAACTGCCCTTTGATGGTGACCTCTCCTCGGCAAAAGGAATATTCCTACCAAATTTCAAATCTGTACAATCTATGGTTCCTGAGATATCGTGATGAGTCAATAGAGACCTGGATATCTCTTATATATATATATATATATATATATATATATATATATATATATATATATATAAATAATATTTTTTTTGTTTGTTTTATTTCATCGATATGTACAATAATAGAATAGCGTTTCATAAAATATTTAATACTTGTGTTGTTGAGTTTTTATGGAATATTTTATTTCATAATGCAGATTTTATGGTAAAATGCTAATGTAAAATAACTTTTACGAGCAAGAGTATACGAAAATATTAATATAAGTATTTTATATAAATACTACTACCTCATCGGTTTAGTGGTTAGCTTGTTCGGCTACAGAGATCTTGGGTTTAAATAAGGGGACAGAGGAATTTGAAAATTGACATTGACTTTCCTGTCGTGCAATTCTAAGTATTTGTCCAAGGTTGGGAACTTGGCGATGCGGTCCACCCTCGTCCCTCGGAGAACACGTTAGTATATCCCCTGTCGGACTGTGAGAGGGAAAGAACAAAGAGTGTGCATGTGTTTGCACATACACTTGTGTACTTCATCTGCCAACATGCAGTAAAGCAGCATGGTGGATGTATACTCTTAAAATCATATCTACAGTGAGTGACAGTGCATGAGCCTATCAATGGGACGTTATTGTACTGCTATTCGTTTAACTTACTGTTTGTAGCATCGAGTATCTGTATTGAATAAAAGTCTGGTGTTTTGATATTAAAAACTGACCATTTTATTTAAATTATTCATTTAAAAATTATCATATTTTTCTTTTCATAAATGGGTCTTTTCATTCGTGTAGTTTCAATGTACGACTGATGATGATAGTAAAGAACGACTTACAATCTAAAGTAACGAGGGTTCTTTCGTGCCCCGTTCTGAGAAGAGCTTACAACAAACTCATTCGGGCATCCTTTTTTACCATCACCATTACAATATAATATTAATTTATTTTTTATGGATTAGAGCAATTCATTTCCTTCTAGGCATTTGTTTTATCTAAGCAATTTTTCAAGTTAAAGTAAGATTTTTCATTGAATTTCTATTAAAAGTGTTTACTATTGTTAATCGTCTTTAAGATAATGTCTATATGACTAACGGAATAATCTAAAGCAATTTTAGTTTACATTATTTCTTTATATTGAATAAATTTGATACTAAAAAATCAAAATGTTAGAGGGTTTTAACGAAAAAAAATATGTAATAAGATAAAATATATATTTATAATAAATAGACCATAATCAAGTATAAAATAAACAATATTACATTTAAATTATTTACATCAATGCTTTATTTAAGGAACTATACATAAAAAAATAATTAACAGTTTTGTACAGATATTGGTAATAGAAAATAACAATTTGAGTAAAGGAAGGTAAGTAATATTTAAACAAATAGTGTAACTAGATAATACGTCCTATAATAGAGTATGAAATTTTGAATAAAAACTAAACGTAAACCTTTAAAATTAAAAATAAACAATATAACGTTGGAAAATGGCACTCAAAGATATGTATTATTTACTACAATTCTCACATCCTAATATCACAGTCGAAACATAATTTTTGGCGTATTTTTTAATGGAAAAACATTTTAAACTGGTTTAAACGTTACTTTGTTGTATATTTCATTGGTTTCCAGCGAATGGGCTAGGTCTTTGAGGGTAAGTTTGAGGATTCTTCCGCATAGCTTCGTATGCTTTCCAGTTAAGATACCAGAATGGTTGATTGTCTACTGGCATTTGGTCTATTCTGTTAATAAGGTTTCCATCTCCCCTAGCTTCTATAGGTAGATCTGCGTTTTCTCCAAACTTATTTGAAAGATCGTCTGTTGGTGATGAAGGATACCCAATAGGTCTTAACCCAGCATAGAAAGGTCTCTGGGCATTTGCCAGAGCAATTACCATGGTGAGTGCTAAAATAATCTTGTTTACAGCCATTTTATCTGTAAAAAAAAGATATTTATTTACTTTCATTTCACACAAAGAGGCAGAGTACAAAGCAAATAAATTGAGTGCAAATAAATGCAACGGACCCCAACTTCAATAGCAATCAATGTAATGTCGATGATTATATCATATCTGGTAATCATTGAATTAAAAAGGTCTTTTCATACAGAACAATGATTTGTTCTGTATGGAAAGACCTTTTCAAGGATACATATATGGTGTCTATTGGGGCGAGAATGAGCTTCTATATATTTTTGCCCATCCTTCTTTTAAGTTTTCTTTGGTGATCCCAAAAGAAGGGGAGATGATACAGTTTTACTTAGTATTTCTTCACCGAACCCTTTAATTTATGTGTTGGCGACTTATTAATATAAAATACAACTATTTTCAATTACCGAATCGGAGAAATTAAGCTTTTATTTAATGAAATATAAAAGTATTATAAACAACCCCTATAATTGCTAAAGTGTTAAAAATATTTAACATTTAATAGAGAATTGTAATTATTATTGGCTGATTTGATAAAAAAGCATTTTTATTATAATATAATATTAAATTATATTACAATCTAATATCATATCTGGAAGTTGAAAGTTAAATAAAAATCGTGTTAAATATAAATAAGAAATAATTTGTGTGTCTAAAAAAGGATAATTTAATTTATAATAATACAAATTAGTTTTCCTTAAAATGATTGTAATAGATTTATATTACCTTTTCTTTTATTTCAAACGATGTTTTCTACAAGAGTACACAGTTAGTTCCGTGGTGAGGGCTCGTTTGAATGTAAACACTGGATGCAAGGTATTTATGTATGAACATCACTCGCGGGTTCTTCCGACGTCAGTT
The DNA here is from genome assembly GCA_015832385.1 of Elymnias hypermnestra. Classification (NCBI taxonomy): domain Eukaryota; kingdom Metazoa; phylum Arthropoda; class Insecta; order Lepidoptera; family Nymphalidae; genus Elymnias; species Elymnias hypermnestra. The sequence continues at coordinate 58,551 of JACTOM010000562.1, read as the reverse complement.
GTTCCATAGAATTACAGTAAAATTAGAAATGTTTATGCCTTGATGGCCTAATAGTAAAGTATTCTTTTTGAGAACCAAAGATTCAAATTCTGGGCAGGATCCACTAAATTGTCTATATTTATTTATACACTTTATAAAACGTGAAACAAACTTAAATATAAGAGAATAAAGGACAATAGATGGTTTTATAGCTGAATATCGATTTCTTCCAGACAACTTAGGGTCTAAAAAATTTAAACTAAAGTAGGAGGTAGGCAATTAAACAGAAAAACAAATATTTTATACATTGCTACATAAATTGTAAATTATTTGTAAAACTTTTATTCCTAATTGTTGGTATGATTAATTCTCTATTGTGAGACTTCACAGGTTGGATGGATACGAAAGTTGAACCCCTGGTACCTCATTCATGAATGAAGAGGATTCCGCTGGGTTTTAGTGGGTATTGCGAGGCCGTCTTCCTCGCCGAGTCCCACACTCCTGACACATGGTTCTAGGTTTGTGCATAAAAGCATTTCTCAACGAAATAAAATCTTCCATTATAGACGGCATCGACACTTACTATCAGATCAGATTAACAATAAATCAGTATATATTTGGTGTAATTTTGGAATATGTAACCCACAGTCAGCTATCTTACTGGGTTTTTAATCTAAAACTCTTCCTAATTTGAGCAATTTGCCCTGCGTCAGACTGTAGAAGTTAATAGACGGCAAATTACTTATTTATGAATATGAAGTACACTTTATGTATGAACAAATTAATAAATTGATTACATCTACCATATATAATATAGCACCTTTATTAAAAGAAAGCTAATCGAACAATAATATTATAATTTTAAGGATTAGACGATAAAAATGCGTGGAAATATAAAATTGCTCCAAGTTAAATATAATCGATTTAAGAGGCTTGAAATTAATAAAACCTCTAACCTTATTTATATAAATATTTTTATATGCGTGTTACTTTATAAATACTACAGCATAATTGTCAAGACGTATTATTTTTATTTATATGAAAAGCAATAAATGAAATAATATAACGTGTATATATATATATATATATATATATATATATATCTTTATACAAGTAAGCCTTTACAGCACTTTTGAATCGTCAAATTTAACATACACTAATTGTAATGTACGTCTGATGAGGGTATTAAAAACGACTTAAAATCTAAAGTTACAAGGGCTCTTTCGAGCCCTGATCTGAGAAGAACCCACAACAAACTCAGTCAGGTATTTTGTAATTTTTTTTTCTTACCATCATCAGTACAATATCATATTTATAAGTTATACATATTTATTAGTTTTATTGGTGTTCTGTTTAATCTAACATAATTAATTCCATTAATATGTCGTTAATTATAACCTAGTAAGTACCTTCTAAGCATTCATAATACAACGTAAAACCCCAGTCCAGTGAATCATTTTTTCATTTTATTAGGTTTCCAGCATACACTGACCCCACGCTGAGTTATTTTTACATGTCGAGGTCGACTTTCGTTGCTGGTCGGTTTGGCTTATGCATAAAAGGCACCAGCAGAGGAGACCTCTTTTGACTACGAGTTTGTTTATAAGTCTAGTTCGTTCGACTGGTTTTTATACACTACGTCATTCATTACTACGTCACACATACTTTAGTATTCATGGTTCAAAATTGGTTATGGGTATTTATTAAATTACAATATAAAATAATTATAAAAAATAACGTATTGTTCCTTAATTATATTTTCTCTTCATTCGGACATCGAACTATGATGTAAAAGAAGACAAAAATAAAACCGCCTTTAAAACAAACAAATTAATATGGTCTAAAAGTAAAAAATAATTATATATTCTTTTTTAGAAATCTCTCCTCTAAATAAAATTAAATGAAAAATATTAGACTCCTTGAAAGTCTGTAAAATTTTTACGATAATATGTAATAGTAATCCATTAACGTCCCACTGCTGGGCACAGGTTTCCTCACTCCGAGGAGCGAGGGTTTTCAGAGCATAGACCCACCACGCTGCTCCACTGCGGATTGGCAGGCATAGTACACAAGTGCACTCTCTATTCCTTCACTCTCATAGTCCGATGTGACGGGACTCGGACACGACCGGAGAGAGATCAGGCGCATGACCAACGGCTTAACGTGCTCTCAGAGGCACGGGGGTGGATCACACCGCCAACTTCCCAACTTCGGGCAAATATTGAGAAAATCCTAATAGAAAACTCAATATCGATTTTTGAATAGGCCCGACCCGGGGCTCGAACCCCGGATCTCATGTCTGTAGTCGAATATAGACTACTAGACAAATGAGGCAGTTTCTATAAAGATAGTTAGATGTTTAAACAATGTGAAGCCACATAAGTAACTTAGACAGTTAGATAATTGATTTTATAAGGAGAAATATAGGCTATATTAAGCCCTGTTGCTTTTGGTGTTGTAAATAATATCAGAATGAGCTACAGCGAAACATTTAGCTTCTAAATTAAATCGCTAGCGCAATGGTACCTGTACTCGCTTTGCTAGCAGAGGTCCCGGGTTCGATCTCCAATTTAGAAATAGCAATATCTCATTTGTCTGAGTCTAAACTGGTGGGAGACTTCGGTCGTGGCTAGTTAACACCCTATCATCAATGATGTTTCACTTAGCAAGAGATTTGTGTTCCAGTACGATATTGTGTAGAAACCATAAGAGGTAAATTGCCTCTTACCAGATTAGCACGCTTTCAGTAACTGTTACATCATTTACCAACACAGGTGTGAACACAGTCTCAGCAATAAGAAAATCATCCGTGTTATGAATCCGATTTGCTAAATTTCAAGTCATGAGTTGAGTTTAATTTAATGTAAAACCATCTTCGCAGTAAAGCCTTTTTAATAAAACCTGTTTGTGACTAATCAGTGGGACGGATTGTGTTTTATTACATGTTAGTTCATGATCCCGTGGTAAGGTAAGTAAGAGCCCATTAACTTCCCACAGCTGGGCACAGGACTCCTCACTCACTCATATTCAGGCGTAATGGCAATCCGACACGAACGGAGAGAGATCAGGCGCAGGAAAGAAGGCTCAAAGTGCTCTCCGAGGCAAGGGGGTGGAGCACACCACCTACTTCCCAACTTCGGGCAAATATTGAGAAAATTTCATTAGAATACTTAATATCCGGGACCCGGGACTCGATCCCTCATCACTATGGACAATCATGCTAACTACTGGACCAATAAGGCTGTTCCCGTGGAGATATGGGTAAATTCGTTATTTATGAATTGTCAATCTAAACCATTCATATATTCGACAATATACGCAATCATATGTTGGAAAAAATGATAAACATACCCTTGCTTCAAAAACCAGAAATAATTAATTTTTAACTATACTAGTAATTAAATGTAACTTTTATTGTAAAAATAAGTAATTCTAATGTAAATTTAAACTAGTCACTAAATGTAATTCATATTGTGTTAAATTAATCACTAAACGTAATTTTATTGTCTTAAAACTGTACTGTAATTTTATAAAATAAAGTAACTTTAAAAATCTTAAATAATTGAAACTTTAATTAGAATAGGATACAATGTAAACTATATGTTATTGCGTAATGAAATAGCTATAAGCATGAATTAAGTAGATTGCTAAAAAATTACCAAAAATTTCAACAAAATCGGTCAAACCCATTATGATTTCAGTGACATACGCACATAAGAATTATATTTATATATATACAAAGGTATAAATTAAATTTGATTAAAAGAATATACAATTAAGGCATTTTCAAGCATTCTTAACATAGAAATAATTCATAAGTGTACAGTAAATATGCTTTCGTTATCACACTACATTTTTAAATGCATTTCGAAATCAGGGTCAGGCACTTCAATAATGTTTATTAATTTATTATTTACTAACAGATAATTCCTTATTGATTTTAAATTTATCGGTAAACAATTTATCTGAAAATAAAATCCCCAATAAATGATACATTGTAAAAGGTAGAGATATGCGGGTGTTTTATGAGAAATCATTTATTGCGTGTGAAATTTTAGAATGGGAAAATTTACATAGGATTTTTATGATCTAATTAATTTTTACCCTTTACCCTTATATTTTATTGGTTCTAAAATGTAATTAAATAGTTATTTTCAAACACATATACCAATTAACTACATAATAAATAAAAATTTTAACAAAAAAATAACCGAATTCAAAACAAACTTACAAATATATTAATATGCTCTAAAAAGTAAGAAATAATTGCTTATTCTTTAATAATGTTCTTCATATACTTATATTCGGAGTCGGCATCAGCCGTTATTTCTTACTTTTTAGGGCATATTAATATATTTCTAAATTTGTTTTGAAGGCGGTTCTTTTTTTGTTAAAATTTTTATTTATTTTTTTATTTTTAGTGAATCTGAAGTAAACTAACAAATTTGTCTCACTATATGTACACCTAAAAACGTGTTGCTCCGGCTACCACCGCTTTATGCATAATACACCTTAAATATCGCAATGCAGCAACAAACGTAAGCTCATTGCTATTTGGTTACAGACAGTTATATTTTCTGCCATAAACCGCACCCTTACTGTAAGCCGTTCAGGAGATCCATTCATCTTCATATTTAACTACAACTAGCCTATGACCATACCAAAGTTACGGTAGGCAACTCAAATATCTGGATAGCCTATATAAGATTCTGCCGAGTATCGTTAATTTGCTCTTAATAATTGAAGAGTTCCGTCTCTTTGTCGTGGATTCCATCACCAGAACCTAACAAAACTATCACAAAACAAGCGTTGAAGTATATCCTTCCCAATAAAAAAAAATCATCGAAATCGGTTGGTATGATCTTGAGTTATTCGTTCATTTGTCGCGCACATGCTTAATGCAAATTTAAGACTTATCCGGTTTTCTCATGGATGCCATCATCAGAACCGGATTTTAAATAAATGGAACCCTATGACAAGCACCACCTTTCATATAAAAAAAAATCATCAAGATCGGTCCATAAAGAAGATATGAGGTAACAAGCATAAAAAAAATACAGACGAATTGATAACCTCCTTTTTTGAAGTCGGTTAAAAAGATACATAAAGTAGATATCAAATTATTAATATTAATAGCTGCATTCGAAGGACCAATTGGTAGGTTGACAGATCTCTTTGAGAGGCATTTTTTTCTACTGTATATATAATGTATATCTTTAATTAATACAAATAATTTATTGAAATCTCAAATGACGAATTTTAAATAAAAATGCCACGTGTTTTTGTAAATATTAAAACTACCTAACCTTCAAACGAATTAGCATAGCAAAAACGCTGCATATCTTTGTGACGCTCATCGCGCGTTTGATCCGTAAAAATTTTATCCTCATGTGCCTAATAAAGTTTTACTTCAACAAATATATATCAAAAGAGAAAAAGGCAACATGTAAATAAATTATAAGTGAGATAAAAGTGAACGAGTGAAAGATATAAACGATTATAAATTCGTAAACTTTAAAATCAACCTCAATACAAGTTATGGTGTAATTTTTGTATAAATAAAGCAATATGTTCAAGTGTGCAATCACTTTATGATAATAATTAGTCATAATTCAGTCTAAATTTATATACGTTAGTTTATTTCCTAGGATTTCATTTCCTGTTTAAATTCCTAAGTAGTGATTTTATTAAGAGGTAAATAAGGACTATTTATGGCTGCCTACCGTATCTAAAAATATTTCAAGCTTTTAATAAAATTAGATTCAGTTATACTTAAAAATTGCTATTAAGTTGCTCTTTTGGGTTTTAGCATTTCTATTGGCGTTGATCTTTTACTACATACTAATGTATGCCTGAGACTATATTTCAATTTTCTCAAAATACTTCTATAAAAAATAGGCACTATAATTAGTTATATATTCAATAGGTTCGTCACTGTCGCCCACGTAGTTCCCGATCCCGTAGAAATAATAAAAAAATAATGATAAAAATTCTTTATTGTAAACAATTACATAAGTGTTAGTGAGTTGGAGCTCTGACTTCTAAAGTAGTGTTAACCGTACATCAGAAGTCAGTTTCTTCCTTTACAGATACTAAATACTGGTGTTTACAAATAGTAAAAATAATTGTAATAAAAAAGACAAAACTAAAACAAATAAAATACAATCCAAACCTTGACAGTTTGATTACGTGAAAGTGTGTGTGTATGGGGGTGTGTGCGCGTGTGTGTTGTGTGTTTGCGCGTATATGTAATGTATGTGTGATGATACGATGAATAGGATGATAACATCTGTTTAACTTATTTTTCTTAGATGTGAATATTAACAAGGTCCTCTACCTTATAATTAAGTTGTTTTAAGCATGTTCTAGCCTTTTCTTTTAATTTGTAGTTTGTGAGGATTTTTGTTTTATATGTTTTATTGATTTTATGATAGAAATATGAGGATATCTGTTATTTATCAAATCGAACGTTTAATTAAAACCATTCTCGATTCAATTTGAAAATACGTTTAACTTTTATCAAAATATGTGTAACATAAGCTCAGTCACATATACTCGTAGAGAAATATAGACACACAAATATAATATACGAGTATATAATTCTAGCTGTTCTCGGCGGTGTCACTCGCGTAGTTTATGATCCTGTGGAAATAAGAGAAAATTCGTAATTTATCGGATCAAATAGTTAATCTTAATCATTCTCGAATCCACTTTAAGACCCAAAATCGGTCCACCCATTACGGACCACCTCGTGTAGAAGACAAAAGACAAAAATTACATATAAAGTAAAAGAGAAAAGGTAAGTAGCAGCCCATTAACATCCCACTGCTGGGCACAGGCCTTCTCACTCATATGAGAGAGGGTTTTTAAAGCATAGACCCAATACGCTGCTCCACTGCGGATTGGCAGGTTGGGGCACACCGCCAACTTCCCAACTTCGGGCAGGTATTGAGAAAATACTCGATATCGATCAAATTCGACCCGGGAGTCGAACCCAGGATTTGAATTGACTCGACCTCTTGTCTGTAATCGAACATACTAACCACTAGACCAATGAGGCAGCTTATGTTACATATATAAAGATATTATTGATTGAAAAACAATATTTTACTTATGCATCCACTTTATTTAATCTTTAGGAGTACCTTGATTACCAGCACTTAAGAAAGGCCTAGATGCATATGTCCTAGGATTATTTCTCAATTCTTGATAAGCCTTTCTGTTGAAATACCAAAACAACTGTTTGTTTTCAGGTAACTCATTTACTCTATCTTTGAATCCAACTCCTTTATGGACTTGCACTGATAAATCTAATACATTGAAACTTCTTTTATGGTGACGATGTCGAGATATTTCTGGATATCCAATGGGTCGCTTTCCAGCGTAAAAAGATCGTTGTGCGTTTACAAACATATTCAACAACGTGAAACACAAAATAATCCAACACATTCCCATGTTATATATATTCTGAAATAAAATTTCATAACAATTATTATTACAAGTTATAAGCTGCAATATACGCTTACTACTTAGCACTAAGATATTGTATGAAAGTCAATTCTTTCAAGAACATTTAAGTCCCAAGACCCACTTTAGCGTCATTCGACCCGTGGGGCAATCGACACAAAAAACACGGGGCATGCGAATGTATTTAACTCGATTTACGTTGAAAAGATTACTCATTATTTTTATCCTTTTTTGAAACATGTAATTTGAAAAAAAAAACAGAAAAAATCTTTTTTGAAGTTATACTTCTTTTGACGCGTTAGGGAAAAATTATGAAAGCAAAATTTTTACGATGCGTGAGCCCACCGTCACAAAATACCGACACCCTGAAGTCATCTTTAGTCAACACTTTAGTTATATAAACAACACAACAATATAAACAAAAAAAGTATTTATATAAATTTACCTTAATATTTTTTCTATTCCGTACTTGAAAACACAATTTATTTGTGTTTATTTGATTAATTTTATATGGAGTTAAGTCAAATAATACAGCGTACTTTATTAAAAATCGCGTGTCCACAGTCTGTAGTACACTTAACTACTAAAATATAATAGACTAACAATTACTACTGCATAAATAATTGCTTGAAATATAATTGTTAAGCCGACTAAAAACTAAATTAATATCTTATTAATTTTGACATATAAGGTCATTCTATTATTGAAAGTTGAGCATAACAATCTATCAATATAAATGTAATCAGGCTGTTGGTTTAGCTATAAATAAAAAAACATGTAATATATATATTATGTATACATTTTAAATCAATTCTTACCACATAAGTGTTAAAACATTAACAAATATTCCATAAACTCATTACACAAAGAAAACGTTAATTTTAATATACATGTAATAAAGTAAAGCAAGTCGCAGCAATTTAATTTTAATATGAATATAATAAAGTAAAGCAAGTAGCAGCAGTTTAATTTTAATATACATGTAATAAAGTAAAACAAGTAGCAACAGTTTAATTTTAATACGAATATAATAAAGTAAAGCAAGTAGCAGCAGTTTAATTTTAATATGAATATAATAAAGTAAAGCAAGTAGTAGCAGTTTAATTTTGATATACATGTAATAAAGTAAAGCAAGTAGCAGCAGTTTCATTTTAATATACATGTGATAAATTAAAGCAAGTCGCAGCAATTTAATTTTAATATGAATATAATAAAGTAAAGCAAGTAGCAGCAGTTTAATTTTAATATACATGTAATAAAGTAAAACAAGTAGCAACAGTTTAATTTTAATATACATGTAATAAAGTAAAGCAATTAGCAGTAGTTTAATTTTGATATACATGTAATAAAGTAAAGCAAGTAGCAGCAGTTTAATTTTAATATACATGTAATAAAGTAAAGCAAGTAGCAGCAGTTTAATTTTAATATACATGTAATAAAGTAAAGCAAGTAGCAGCAGTTTCATTTTAATATACATGTGATAAATTAAAGCAAGTCGCAGCAGTTTAATTTTAATATGAATGTAATAAAGTAAAGCAAGTATCAGAAACTTAATTTTAATATCCATGTAATAAAGTAAAGCAAGTAGCAGCAGTTTAATTTTAATATAAATGGAATAAAGTAAAGCAAGTAACAGCAGTTTAATTTTAATATACATGTAATAAAGTAAAGCAATTAGAAGCAGTTTAATTTTGATATACATGTAATAAAGTAAAGCAAGTAGCAGCAGTTTCATTTTAATATACATGTGATAAATTAAAGCAAGTCGCAGCAGTTTAATTTTAATATGAATGTAATAAAGTAAAGCAAGTATCAGAAACTTAATTTTAATATCCATGTAATAAAGTAAAGCAAGTAGCAGCAGTTTAATTTTAATATAAATGGAATAAAGTAAAGCAAGTAACAGCAGTTTAATTTTAATATACATGTAATAAAGTAAAGCAATTAGAAGCAGTTTAATTTTGATATACATGTAATAAAGTAAAGCAAGTAGCAGCAGTTTCATTTTAATATACATGTGATAAATTAAAGCAAGTCGCAGCAGTTTAATTTTAATATGAATGTAATAAAGTAAAGCAAGTATCAGAAACTTAATTTTAATATCCATGTAATAAAGTAAAGCAAGTAGCAGCAGTTTAATTTTAATATAAATGGAATAAAGTAAAGCAAGTAACAGCAGTTTAATTTTAATATACATGTAATAAAGTAAAGCATGTAGCAGGCCACTAACAATTCTAGAGAGCATAGACCCACCACGCTTCGGTGCAAGTTGGTAAGTTAAAAATACCCGAGAATTGCTTGGTCTATAATAAATAGCACCAGAATATATTTAAACCAACAACTAGTCACATAATTTTCACACAGAAACTTAATTGTGTCTGTCAAGGATTCGAAATCACGAGCCTCTAAAAAGGATAATACGTATAATATAGGCTCATCATTCCTTTGGGACAAAATAAGTCTTGATAAATCTTTATATTTCGATAAAGTCTCTAATTTCCATTATAAAACACATATGAAAACAATTTTTGAACAGAAGTCATGTGCTTGTACTATAGACAAATATATGAATACATTTATCACTTAATTCCTTATTCGTGTAAAGTTTATAATTAAAGAATTAATTTGCATACGAGTTATTGAATAATGCAATCGATTTTGTTATAAGAAACATTCTGAATGGATAAAATTATTTGGTTTTTTTATTTAATACAATTTGTAACACTACAAAATATCTTTTTTATACTTTTGTAAAAAAAATAGCATGACATGTTTGTACATTTCATGTTTTTGTCGAATTTTATGATCAATATTTATTTTATGACTCATAAGATAAGGTAAAGCCATGGCTGGCAACTAAGCGTCTCATTGAGAATGTTTTTATAACATAGACCCACCACGCTACTCCACTGCGGATTGGCGGGCATAGTATACATGTGCATGTGCTAACATAATTGCACACTCTATTCCGTCACTCTCATAGTCTAATGTGAGGGCAGTCCGACACCACCGGAGAGAGATCAGGCGCAGGATCGATGGCTTAACGTGCTCTACGAGGCACGGGGGTGGAGCACACCACTTACTTCCCAACTTGGAACAAATACTCATAATTTCTTAATAGAAAATTAAAATGGATTTTTTAATTCTCCCGACCCGGGACTCGAAAGCATGAACTCATTTTTTAGCAGAAAAAGCTGACCGCTAAACCAATGATACTGTCATGAGTCATCAAGACTCGTAGACTTTGCTAATTGTAATATACATGCCATAAGTGCATGAATATAAAATTGTTAATGAATAAAATATCGAACAAGATAACGTATATATATACAAATAATCTGTATTAGTTATTAAAGAAGAATGAAAATTCAAATCAAAAATAACTTGTTTTGTTTCAATTATAAAATTAGTGGATATTGCCAAATTGCTTTCATGCGATAATGCTGTCTTATACGTCAGACAGGTTTTATAAATTGATGAAACAGGATACGTACAAACTTTTAACGTCATAGTTTGTTTATGTAAATATAATCCTGATTGGAGGTTTTATTGTTTTATTTTTAAATTTTCTGAAATTGGCTAATATAGCAAATATCCCTTTAGAATATTTATTGCAGTTTCACGGATTATCCAGAATAAATAAGTTGCCCGATCCCAAATTGCTGCCTAAATCTATCGATCTGACACCTCAACCACGACTAATATCTTCGTAACTTCAATTATTCATAATGAAATTGGGATTAGTAAATATGTACAAGTACCTCATTGGTTTAGTGGTTAGCATGTTCGAATACAGACATAAGGTCCTGGGTGCGAGTCCCGGGTCGGGCCAATTCTAAATCGATATTGAGCTTTCTATTAAAATTTTTCAATGAAGTTGGGAAAACTTCGGCGGTGTGATCCATCCTCGATCGGAGAATAGCACGTTAAGCTGTCGGTCTTGCGCCTGATCTCTCTCCGGTCGTGTCGGATTCCCGTTACATCGGACTATGAGAGTGAAGAAATAGAGAGTGCACTTGTGTACCATATCCGCCAATCCGCAGTGGACCAAGATGGTGGGTCTATGCTCTAAAAACCCTCGCTCCTCGGAATGAGGAGGCCTGTGGACACCAGTGGAACGTTAAAGGGCTGCTTCTTACTTATTTTACTTAAATGTGTACAATTTAATGAGATCATATGACTATTTTTATATATTTATAACGATTCTTTACATATACCAGTTCCGCATATTTTATCAATCATGTGATAATTGAAAGTTAATTATAACCTATATGTAGATGGCAGGTGGACTGCACTTCATCGTATTTAACTCATTTTATATAAATTAACACAAAAAGAAACCATAAAGATATAATTGCTGCGGGAGAGTTTATTTATTATGAAATATGTAATATAGTCATACATAGAGTTTATTCTATAAAGACCTTAATTTATCTTTTTTTTATAATATACAAAAATATTTGTACATTTATGCAGAATTGATTTATATAGAATAAAAAGGATAGACGAATTAGACAAAGAAAATATTAGAAAAATATAGATGTTTTGTAAGAATAATAATTTGAATAAAGATGAATTGATGATGAATAAAGATTTGAATGAAGCCTCTTAACACGATTACTTGCGACGATAGTTACGTTTGCCAGCCTTACGTTGCGGCATATAAATGGACCAATTTGCCGCCAAATTAGTTCTATATAGAAGAGTAAATTGTCACTGCGCCACAAGGTGACACTCTACAAAACTTGCATCCGCCCCATATTCTCTTATGCGAGCGTAGTGTTCGCTCACGTTCCTGCACGCCGGCCGGTTCGACTCTAGACGCTTAAGAACAAATTCATGCACATAGTCACGGGCGCCCGCTGGTTCATGCGCAACGTCGATCTTCACAGAGATCTCAACCTCGCAACGGTCAACAGTCACTTCAAAACGCTCTCCGTAGACTACTTCAAGAGCGCAATCAGTTACCCCAACCCTCTCTTTAGAAATGCCGCCTCTCATGGGATAAGGCTAAACACCCCGCCTAGGAAAAGGCGGCCTAAACACGTCCTTAACGACCCAGGCGACCAGATTACTATTGACAACGCCTCGTACACTATCACACACACACAGCATCTTCGCCGGCAAGGTCGCTGCTATCTGACGCACCCATGGGCGTCAAGACTAAGCACCTATCCGATTGTCCATTTCAGCAGCAGCAGCAAACGTTGCTCTAAGCCTAGGCTCGAGCCTCACAGGAGGCGCCCTTAGAGCAACGTTTCCCCAACGACGCAGCAAACGGGCTCCCTTCTACGGGCCCACCCCTCGGCGGAGCTTCCGCGCTCGCCACCCCTCTTCGTTACGCTGTCAAAGGCAATAGGGCTAACAGCAACTACACTCTTCAAAAAAAAAAAAGAAATTAGTTTGGTTCCATGCTGGCAGTAAGCCTTTTATTTGAATCAGCATAATAGTGAGCGTGAGCTTTCGATGAGGTTTACATATATTACTAAAGAAAAGAAAAATTTGGAAGATGCTTTTAGACGGTTAAAGTCAGTCATATGCTCTCTCATTACAAGATCATTAAAACTTCTCTCGATTGACTTGAATTTTAGAAAGGTGACCCCTTTAACATTTTAGACACATATTTAGTACATCATGATCATCGAATCCCTTCTTCAGAATGAATTTTAGCGGTTAGTTGGTGGAAAATTCTTCTATTGTGAGCAATCCTTTTTAATTGTGTGTAGATATGATTGTTCCCCTCCAGTATATCGAACATCCATTGCCTTCTCGATCTACCTGATGCTCGTTTTCCGGACATCCTGCCCTCTACGATCAAACATCCATTAGCTTTTCGGTCTACCTGATGCTCTTTTTCCGGACATCCTGCCCTCTAGTATCAACCTTGGTTACTCAGATAGGGATGCCCTTTGAAGATGTCTGGTAAAAGCCATCTTTGGTCGCACGATGGTCATCATAAGCATGCGGCTAATTTGAGCTCATTGTTCAGCATTTGAGACGAGCTGGGTGTAAAAAATCTTAAACATTTTCCTAAGTACCTATTCGGATATCGCTAAATTCCTACAGTTGCATAAATAGCTGCGTAACTTTATTTATTAGGATAAATATTTAATCGAGGTAAAAATAATATGAGATGAATAATATAGCTTGGTTATTGTTGGCACTTTTATTAACATAAATTCTATAATATTTGTGACTGTATCGACCTCACTCATCAATACTTAATATATTTTTTTTTTCTTCATATATATAAAAATATACATAAACCATCCTCTCGCATCTGGCATACTTTAAAAGCATAGTTGGAGTATAATAAAATAATTATATTTGGCCATGTATGATCGTCCAGCTAGTTAGAACCCATTAATATGTTGTATTCATAGTAATCCAAATCCTTTTAGAGCGTCAGAGGTAAAAAGAATGTGAAATTTGATAATCTTAATATTATTTATTATATCCATAAGGCATTACAAATAGTAATTTCAGGGAACATTAATTATATGTTAAATAATATCCATTGGATCAGTAGTTTTTGTTTTAATAAAATAAAACACAGTCATCTCACGGATGACTGTGGGATAATATTATAATGTATCATAATAGCCATCAAGGAAGGTCTATCAACAGACTTCTTTTCTATCGCATATAAAAATAAGCAGTAAGTGGAGTAACCACTTACCGCTGAAGGAATCCCTACCATGGGCACCCAGGTACCTTCTAATACTATAATATGAATAAGGTACCAGAGTGATCCAAAGACTGGCTCCACACCCGCCAGGGATAATGAACTCCGACCCGTGCTATGAGTTCCCCTCCCTGGATAGGGATTCCTGTTTATAGTGCGCCTGCGGCGTATGATCTTTCGATGGTTGTGTCATCGGGACTAAAGCCCGGATATGTTTTGTCAATATGTAGAGACAAGTCTCTAAGGTATATTCAAACGAGGATCGAAATCCATATATTTTGTTAGCCGAAGCTGTGATGAGGCATTAGCCATGTTTGTAATGCGCAAAGCGCGATTTCGTTATAATGGGATATATAAATCACCAATGCATCTTGTCAGATCAATTACACAGATCAGGAGTATCTGGCAGGCGGACCACACCGCATATATTACACATGTTTTAAGTCCAGTGTTAGACTAGATCGATGTATGTATCCCCACCTCGGTGGGATTCGTGGTATAATAATAATAATCACATATTTTAAGTCTTGTGATCGACTGCATAGATGTATAATATGTCACCACCTCGGTGGGAATGTTGTATAATAATATAATATGTCGTTGATCCACATATGCTAGGCCTCACACCCACACAGAGTGTCCAGTCGCTGAGCTCTCAACCCAACAAAAGCATTGGTTCATTATATATTCGTGGCAAGCCACTGAAAGCAAAGGGATATGCAGGCCACACTGTCTATAAGCTAGCCCGCAGCCTTGATAATAAAGGCCCGACCAGCGGCCCTATATCTATGACATGCTACAATGTCATTTTTATTACATTTAATAGTAAGCTAAGAGATTGTCCCTAACAGGCGAACACTTCACATGTGAGCAAGCCCACAAGATCAGTGTTCATTTGTCCATCACTGCTACGCAGAAGCTAACGCAACGCCTAGCAACATTCGGTCATGGCTCTAGCACTACCGATTAACGATGACGACGCTTATAGCGCCGGATCATCAATCAGTAACATTTCAGAAACCACATTGTACTAGCACTACTCTAGAGTCCTAGGCGTCCAAAGTTATGCGAGGCTCACTGCCATAGCCGAGGCTACAACAGGCCTGAAACACAACCCGTATCACCCAAAACAACTACAGTAACTTTGATTGTCTGCCGTCAAGGTGGAGCGAGGCTCGCTGTAACACAATGGCCACAGGCCTGAAACCCCGCCCTAACGACGAACAGCCTGGGGAAGCCCTTGAGCGAGGCTCGCTATAAAGATCGAAATCAATACAGGCCTGAAACCCAAGACGACCCCAGTACGCACCAAAGTAATATTCAGTACGATGTCTTACACTACTTCATGGAGTCACCTCCATAAAGTATCATTTAAGACACCATAATAAGCTGGAGTCGAACCCCAACCTCTCCTAGTGAAAGGTAGGATCGCAACACCAACTGTAGGCATGCCGAAGCACGCTCGTTCGAAATAGTCAAGATAAACTCAACTAATATGTGTATCGCCCCAGTAGTAATGTATGACATTTATTATTTTATTTATAATATTTAATTATAATTTAAATATTGTTTTAATATTTAAATTCGGTCCCTCTATTCGCTAGGCGCATAATCTCATACAATACATGCAGTCATACATTCGCGACATCTCCGTGCCGCGTCGCTTCGCGCCGCTCACCACTCCCTATATATGCGCGGAGGCTGTCGTGACGATCCGCGCGGTTCAATACACGAACGCGCCCCGTCTATACGTGAATCCGACTTTAATAATATTTTGTAATTATTTGCTTATTTAATCTTCTTAATATATTAATTTTATTTTATGATTAATAAATAATATATTTTTGTACTCTTTTTTATGTATGTATGAAAGTATGAAAAATCCAAAAATATAATTGTTTATGTACGGACGAGTCCGTTACATATTGTAGAACATTTATTGTTCCATCTTCAATAGTTTTCGCAGAGCATGCGATAACAGATTTATTGTTTCAATCCTGGGTTACATTATTGTATTTTTATTAGCGATAGATATTTAAAAAAAAAAGTAATATAGCCTATGTCGCTCAATGAGACGGTAGCTATCTTATGGTGAAAAAATAACAAGCATAGATACATAAATACATAACACAAATGTTTACTCTTTTATAATATTAGTTTATGTGTTCTTTACACTTAAACATATAGATTTTTGCAGTTTCAAATGCCCTTGATGTTAGCATACTAACAAAGGTCGTCACTATCACGATTCTTTATAAAAGATCTAATCTTTGACTTGTGACTAACTGTGGTTTATAGACAAAGTAAATAATTTCAACTTCCTCGCGTATTAAATGCAATAACTACTCTGAACGTTTGAATTTTGAACGTATTTACATAAGTATATGTCAACTATGTTACATACCATTGTAATGGGCAAGTAACTTTTTATAAGTAAGCATTTTTGAAGTAAAATTTCTTTACGCAGTGAAACCGCGACAATAGCGTTATGAAATGAGTGATCGAGCGAGGCGAACGGAAGTTGAGAGGAATGTGATAATGAGTTAAGTTAAGAAATTTACCTTCGTTTCAAAATGTATAAAAATAAATAGATATACTTGAGTCTTGAGGTCTAAATCACACTCGTTTTTTTATTTTCTACACCTTAGGCGCTTGACTATCAACTCGCCTGATGCTAGGCTGTGATACAGTCTAAAACGTAATACTCTTAACTAATTTACCTCTTAACTAGTCTTACTCTTAACTACTCTTACTACTCTTATTGTTACTCTTTACCTGTTAGTGATAATACAATGTAAATGGTAGTTCGCTGTTCCTTTAACGAAATCTGTTTAGACTGTAACTGACAATAGCCAAGGCTTCTCGTCGTCCACCACCTGATGGTGGACGACTACTGGGAGGCCTACAGTTAAAGGCTAACCTTTTACCACTAAAAACCTTTTACCAATAATTAAATAATTGAGCCTTAAATAGCATCATCAGTTATTAGGTAATAAAAAATACAGTCAATAGTTAACCTGTTAGCATTTTATAACTGTTATATTATAATATGTATATAATGCTCATTGGTCTAGTGGTTAGCATGTTCGACTACAGACATGAGGTCCTGGGTTCGAGCCCCGGGTCGGGCCAACCTGAAATCGATATTGAGTTATCTATTGCTCAATATTAATAAGTTGGGAAGTTGGCGGTGTGCTCCACTCCGTGTCTTGGAGAGCTCATTAAGCCGTCGGTCCTGCGTCTGAAGTCTCTCCGGTCGTGTTGGATTAACGGGCTGCTACTTACCTTTTTTTACTTCGATGTATTTAATGCAAGAGTAGAGTAAATGATAAGTTAATTGCATCCTTCAACATATCGTGATTATAAAACACGTTTTATGTTTATTATAATAGAACATTATACCAACTCTTTGTTTATCGAATAACGGTTCATTGTAATGCGACGACTAAGATGTTATGAATGTAGCGATTAAAATATTATGGTTATGGAATATTTCTGCTCGTTGCTTTATTTAACAACTAGTCGTAGCTGTTTCCAGTGATGATACCCACGTAGCTTTCGATTCAGTGGTAAGTCGGTGAAATGTGTACTTCATAATTAGGTTTTTATTGTGTTAGGTTTAAAGATATTTATTCTCAAAAGAATACAGAATTCACTTAATGAGAAATTAACAAATAAACAGATACAGAGCAAATCTTAAAAGTAGGTTATTTAAACATTTAGATATTTAAATGGCGTGTTTACCAAGCATTTTGACAATATGTGTTGAGTTTTTTCTTAAATGCTATAAACGATTTGTTACAGAAAATGTCTTTCGGTAGGCTGTTATATAGTAGTGCTCCCTCAACCTGTATAGTTTTACTGCCATATTTAGTTCTCGTTTTCGGTAACCGTAATTTATATCTATTTCTTGTATTTAAATGGGATTTTGTTTTAAAAGTAATTTGGATATGTATAGCTTCGGTGAGTATTTTCCTAATTAAGATGCATGTTATAAATTTGTATAACTGAGTAATGGAAAGCACATTAGTTTTTTTTTTATAAAGGTCTTTAGTTGGAAAGCGATAATCTAGTTGGTACAGAGTATTTAAAAATTTGTTTTGAGAGGTTTGAAGACTTTTTGGATTCATTTCATACGCGGTTCCCCATATTTCTATGAGGTATTCTAGTAAAGGCTTGACCAATGATTTGTAGATAATCGTGCGTTATAACCGTGCGTTGCGTTATTCTTCTAAATTTAAAATCAATCGCGAAATGAATTTTAATGATCTCTTGATGGTTGAGTAAGTTTAGTACTCTAAAATTATTTTGGCATCAATGTCTATCTAATGAAAATCCTATGGCACGTCAATTTTTCATGTGTTCGAAAGTCTACATTATAACGGACGTAGAAATAACTTGTGTGTCTTATATATTTAGATGAATCTCTGACAATCATATTTCTATCTAATAGCAAAGTACATGCATATAAGGTATTAGGAGACCGCTTCCGAAAATGACAGACGGTACTACTAATGACACCTTTGATAATGGCACGGGAAAAATCGATCCTGTTTTAAAAAAACATATTTTTAATCAGCAATGTAACACAAAATTGAAAACAGCTGATGGTCGAACACATGGATCAATGAACTCATCAACGAACGCACGGGCGTGTCAGGATCGATTTTTATTCCGTCCCGTAATTGAAGGTGTCTTTAGTATTATCGTCTGTATTCGTTTTCGGAAGCCGTCTTATAATGCCTTGTAAAATTAATTGAAAATAGTATTTGTTAAAACAATTTGCTATGGAATCTACGTTAAGCGAAAATACATCCGTATGAGCAAATAAAGAGGAATAAATTTAATATTAAGTATGTGAACGTAAAGAAATAACATACACCAGTATGAGAAAATGATATATTTTTATTAGAGATTTTAAAGATTGAAACATATGTATTGATATAAATACAAAACTATAAAATTATGATTCAAAGACGAAGTTTTGGACATATATATTTGTAAACAATTAGATTTAATTTTTTACAAATTATTGTCTGTTTCTAATAATATCTTCTCTTTTTTATTACATTCAGATAGTGTTCTAAATTCTATAGCATATCAAAATAAAATTATTCTTTATTGAAATAGGCTCAAGACGCACTTTTAAATCGTTATTAGTCTGTCCGTTAGTAACAATCTACCACCGGTTCGGAAAGTTGATTCCGCTGAGAAGAAACCAAGAAGGCAAGAAACTCAACGGTTACTCCTTTAAACATAGTTTTTGTAGGTTACAATGTCTTTAGCTTTCATGTGCAACTGGAATAAAGTCCAAACATCCTTGTCACATAAATAATCTTCTACATGCTTTTTGTAATAGGAAGTTTTTAAAATATTTCTTAAAACTATGTGGAGGCAAATCCAGAATTGATTTGGGTGTCTTATTAAAAATGCGTATGCTCAACCCGACAAATGATTTCAGAACCTAATTCACTCTAAAATATGCCATTGCAAGTTTGTTTTTAATTCTTGTATTAAAATTATGTATTTTGCTCTTTTTGCTGTATAATTGAGCGGTGTCCAGCCTATCATAAAATATATCCTTCCATTGTTGCCATTTCGATGTAAGCGAAGTCTTAATACAACATTTCGAACAGGGTTTATCCAAAATCAATCTAAATATTCCAAGTTTTTTCACAGCTTCATATATAACTATTCATACATATTCTTTTTCAAAAATTTCCATATATTGTTTTAGATGTAGAATAAAACAGTTAAAATGTAAAAAATGTTATAGACATGGCAAAATCAGCAAAGATGACGCTCTGCTACCATAAAAGGTTGATTTTATCAATGATTCTTAAAATTTGGTGACCAGAGACCAAATATGAACAAATGGGGACTGCACAATTAGTAAGGGGGTGTATAAAAATTAGTCTGTTTTAATTGAGTTTTGGGAGTATAGTAGTATGGAACCTGCAGAAGGTCCACCAGAGCCAGGATTATTTTTAAAGGGTTCTATGAGAAAAAGAGTTTTGGATAATCTGATTTAAACAGATCCTTAAATTTTCAAAGAGCTCTACTATATCTAATTTAATCTAAATTCTGTTTAGGAATATGTTAGGCCTTTGTTCGTATGTTTGGGGATTTCTTCTCAGTTGATCGTATTTCTCCCAGTTGATAAACCAAAATGGTCTGTTGTCCAACGGCATTTCTTTTAATCCTTTGATTAGGTTAACATTTCCTGTAGTTTCGATTGGATAATAGATTCTTTCGTAATATCCATTGGCATTGTTTCTTGTTTGAGGATATCCTATAGATCTTGATCCAGCGTAAAAGGGACGTTGTGCATTTGCTGATACACAGACAATAGTAAATGCCAAAGCG
The DNA here is from genome assembly GCA_015832385.1 of Elymnias hypermnestra. Lineage (NCBI taxonomy): Eukaryota > Metazoa > Arthropoda > Insecta > Lepidoptera > Nymphalidae > Elymnias > Elymnias hypermnestra. The sequence continues at coordinate 38,054 of JACTOM010000562.1, read as the reverse complement.
ATTTTAAAGACATCCATTTTGTCTGAAACAAGTTGTAATTTTAAATCACCCTTTTATATAACTAGTCGTACATTGGAAATAATACGAGAAAATGACTCCATTTGAGAAATCAAATGTGCTGGGAAAGCCTTACTTCAATAATGAAAGTTTTGATGTGAATATTCTTACAAGCACACCAGACCAAATATGACATTAACATCAAATTTACAATTTTTGTTGGTGAGGCGATGGATTCTCCAAAAACGCCTTTAAAGTTATTTCGTTATGGCGTGCATACAATATTTCTCAAACTTGTTGCAGTTAATAATAATCGTCAAGTCACTGAACTTATTTTAATAAAACTTTTTTTCTCAAACCGTTTTATGAATCACAGTTATCACACAAAATAAGACATGATTTGTATTTACATAAATAACTATAAGTTCATGATCATAACAAGTATCGCCTTTATAATGGTTTTGTTCAAATATAGTCATTTTTCTAATTATTTTCATCTTACGAATGAACTTTCTATATATAAAGTTACTAGGATTCTCTTGCAGAGTTCAGACAAGCCACAAATATGGGTCAATTCACATTTATATCCAATTTCTGAGTACAGTTAATAGCTTTTAATGTTATTTCTTAAGACATGCTAAATAACAATATATTACTAGACTTTCTCGACAGTTTTACCCGCGTAGTACCCGTTCTAGTGGAAATATTGTTATTTATTACATCGGTTCAGTAGTTTCGGAGTTCATCGCGGTGAAACACAATAACAGATAATTATATGAGATAGATTTAATAGTTATATGATTAAAAAACGATTATCTAGAACGATAAATGGGGTGATATAATGATCAAATTTACAACACCATCGACATATCTAAAATGCAACTTTACTATATATTATACGCAAGGCCGTCAGTAATTTTAGATATGAACTTATGTGAATGCTTGTTAACCTAAATAAATTTATCAATAAATATTAATACATCATATAAACAAACAATAAAAAACGTAGCGTTTTTTATTGTTTGTTTATATGTAAAAATTGTTTAATCAAAACCGCATACTTATTAAAGGCAATAAAAAGTGACCACAGAGCAATATATCTTGTTTACGTTAAAGTTTATTTACCTGTGCTATTTCGAGTAGTGATGTATAAGCTCTTACGCATCTGTGACAGTGGCTTACATGTAATGAGTGGATGAATCCTTAGTGAATCCTATAAATATGGGTTCTAACATTCTAATCATAAACGTCACCGTTTTCAAGCGCTAACAATGGATAGAGGTGTCAGATATTTCAGCAGTTCTTTATCTATAGAAACTTTCTATCCATCCTGATTTTAGAAAGCTTCTACAAACCAATAAGCAAGGAAAGGTCGCCTATCTGGACCACGTGTTCCATGAGCTTCTTCTTCTTCAATAATTGGCTTTTAAATGTGACAATTGCAACCTGAGGCACAGGTAGGCGTCCTTCCTTTGGCCATGGTCGCTACAATGTCCTCTAGTTTATTATGATAGGTTAGGTAAAATTAAGATATACTTGAGGAAAAATTATGGCTGCAAAATATAAGTATGGGGTCAGGGAATGTGACTGCAGAGGAATTGCTGCAACTCGCGCAGCGATTTGTGGAACTGACGACCAACTTCCAGTAATAGAGAGGCATTTAAAGAAGTAAATTAGATTTATCTTTCGTGGTGAGTGTCTATTTTGGGAAAGGAATACCTATGAATTATAGATCAATTGGGTGAATAATTTAGATCGTTCTTGAGTTACAAATGTTGTAACTAACAAGAATTTGTTTTTCAGTTAATAAATATAATTAAATGTCATATCTACTTATTCTTAAGGCGACGTAAAGGCGCTGGTTATCTACCCCTCATTGTTTTGCTAATACTTTTTGAATTAACTATTAATCGTTTTATTATAAACTTACTTTTTTGTGAAGATTTTCTAATATATGTTTTATATAATTAACTAAAGTTTGCTTGATTTTTTTTTATGCTGATTGAGCAAATTTAGAAAATTATTGTTTTGTAATTGTCTAAGGAGGCCTCGGCCTTAGTTAGTTACGGGTTTACTTATCCAAGTACGTAAAAAGATAAGCGAATTACAATTTATCACTCACAGTCAAATTGTTACAAGAAAGTAAAACTTGATGTGATTTTCTTTTGTAACTCCTATCGTGTAGTCTTAAACGATAGATGTGAAAACTCCAGTATTTAATATATTCCACTCATTAAACATGTCAGTCTTTAATATCATTTAACTAAATAACCTGGAATTGTTTTATAGATACATCCTAATTATGGCATTAATTGTGAAGTAATTACACACCAAAAAGTAAAAAAATTATGTATTCGCTAGTATGTTTTATTTATTATAATAAAAAGTAAAAAATTTAATCTAGTTGGATCTCTTCTTATGTTCCTTATGAGATTTTTTAGGCTTCTTTGATTTTTTCTTCCTCTTTTTTTTCTTTCGGCGTGAATTTGAATCACTGCTACTTGATGATGAAGAAATACTACGTGTTGAAGATGTACTTGATGACCTAGGCCTTTTCCGTTTTTTACTTTTCTTTTTTTTCACCTTTTCCAACTTTTCCTGGATTTTGCCTTAATTCAGCTTCTCTTAAACTTTGTAAAGGAGTTGCATAGTCTTCTTCACTGTCACTGCTTGTACTGCTTACATCAAGCATTATTTCTTTGTTGGGGTCCACTTTTATTAAATTCCTGGATTGAAAAGTTAAATGTCCAGCATAACCACATTTTTTGCACGCAGCTCTTGAACTATCTTTACCTATTTTACTTACTAAATCTGTATAATTAGAAATGATACAAGTTTTTCTTCTATATCCATAAATATTTTATTTACAATATATATATTTAAGTATAATAGTGTATAAATTGTTGTCAACAATATAGCAGTGGCATGTTGACAACAACTTTCTTGCCGCCTTATTTGACGAGAACAGGCTTTACTCGAACGAACGTCACTTAGACAACCATGACAGCTCAATCTCATTCAATAACTACAAAATAATGTGTGCAGTACACATTATTCCGTAGAAGTAGAAGCCTGAAGAAGTAATTTTTCTTTAACATTGTTTAAGTAAGTAAGTAGCAGCCCATTAACGTCCCACTGCTGGGCACAGGCCTCCTCCCTCATATGAGAGAGGGTTTTTAGAGCATAGACCCACCACGCTGCTCCACTGCGGATTGGCAGGCATAGTACACAAGTGCACTCTCTATTCCTTCACTCTCATAGTCCGGTGTGACGGAAATCCGACACGACCGGAGAGAGATCAGGCGCAGGACCGACGGCTTAACGTGCTCTCCGAGGCACGGGGGTGGATCACACCGCCAACTTCCCAACTTCGGGCAAATATTGAGAAAATCTTAATAGAAAACTCAATATCGATTTTGAATTGGCCCGACCCGGGACTCGAACCCAGGACCTCATGTCTGTAGTCGAACATGCTAACCACTAGACCAATGAGGCAGTTATTATAACATTGTTTGCCAATGTTAAAACATTTACATATTAAATGGGTATGTAATATTATTATTATGTTATATATAATCAAGCCAAAAATAATAAGTTTGTGCATACAGAAATGCGTAAACATTATTTATCCAAGACATGTAATCTTTTTATGTGGTTTCCAAAGACGTCATATGTTTGTGAAGAAGGATTCATGAAAGCAACTCGTCAAAGAAACAAAATAAACATGTTATTACGAAGGGATAATAATAAACATAATAAATCCTGTTTTTAATAAATTATATTCATTTTACTATTTGACCATTTCTGCTAAGTAATGCAGTCATTTGAAGATCGAATCGAAGATTAAATCATCATTTCTATATGAAATTGCTGGTTATTTGTAAAGGCTATGTTCCTGTTGTTGAGTTTAGTGGATTGATTTAATTTCCTCTTAAAATTTTGCATTTTTGTCTCTACAAAAGGCGAGCTCGATAACAAAGTATTTCAGCACCTCATTTTTAAACAAAAAAATAAAAAACGGTTAGGTGTACGAACAAACGACTCAAATATTAATTTTCTTTATCTTATATGCTGTTAAACTTAATTGTTTTTACGTCTTGAGATTTCGTTAATAACTTAATAAATTTTTTAGCGACTATTGACTATTTTAAGCGACAGGAAGGTATCCGGGTACTAGCCATGGACGTTATTAGTGAATATCCAAATTAAAATATTTATCTAAGCCACTTTGAATACACGCTAAAAATTTATCAAAATCGGTTCATCTGTTTGATCAAAAGACAAATTTGAGTGTATGTTTTGACAACAATTGAGGAGGTGAGTCTTTCTAAATAATTCCAAAGTTGAAAACGCAAATAAGACAATTTCACGCACCCGAGAATTAACCCAGGAATTGACACAACAACTTACTCAATTCATAAACTGGTTTTTCTTAATTACATTTCAATATTTCGCTATCAGAGTATATGATGTAAAGTCAATAAAACAAATTGAATTGTACATACATACATACATAGCATCACGCCTTATTCCCATAGGGGTAGGCAGAGACAACATCCTTCCACTTGCCACGATCCTTGCATATCTCCTTCGCTTCTTTCAATCTCATTAAATCTTTCATACAAGTTCGTCGGTTTAGAGTACTCTTGACCTGGCCGTTATTTAAAATGTCCTGGATTTGGTCCAGGAACGTTCGCCTTGGTCTTCCCCTTCCAACTTTCGCATTCACTCTTGACTCATAAATCCTTTTTGTCAGTCTCCTTTCATTCATTCTCTCTACATGCCCAAACCATCTAAGCATACCTTTCTCAATTTTAGTCACTACGTCTTCTTTTATACCACAACGTTCTCTTATCACACTATTTCTCACTCTGTCACTCAGTTTTAATCCACTCATGCTTCTCAACGCTCTCATCTCTACCGCATTTATTTTACTTTTGTGATTCTTCTGCCATACCCAACTTTCACTACCATACATAAGTGTTGGCACCAACACTCCAGCATGCACTGCCAGTCTAGCCCTTTGAGACACCATCTGGCTATTCATAAAAGCATGCAGAGCACCATTTACCATATTCCCTGCATTCACTCTCCTTTCGATATCACTTTCACATGTTCCATCTTTTGTAAATTTAGATCCCAAGTATACAAATTCTTTCACCTCTTCCACTTGTTCCCCATCTATCAAAATATTGCCATTCATCATAGATTCATCTCGTTCAAAAAGCATAACTTTCGTTTTGTTTACATTCACTTTCATTCCTTTCCCTTTCAAAGCTTCATTCATAATATTTAGCATCTCCTGAAGCTCGTTAGCGGATGACGCAAGTATTACTTGATCATCAGCGTAGAGTAAACATTTGATGACTAATTCATTCATTCTTAACCCATACATACATTCTTTTAAATCTGTCTGTCTGTCTGTTTTTTGATTTAGATTGAATTGTTGATAAAAATAAATCGCAATTAACCTATAGAGATAAACTTATTTATTTGTGCCCTAATTGAGAAATTCCTCGTATGATTCAGGGAAAACATGCATTGTTATCCTTACATATAATAAAACAAAGTCCTCGCCCGCTAACTGTCTAACTGTCTGTCTGTTAGCGATATCTTAAAAACTACTCATCGTATTGTCATTCGGTTTTCGCCACTAGATAGAATGATTCATGAGGTCAGTTTAGGTATTTAATTTGTCAAGGTTTTGTACAAATATATACCAATATAAAGATGTTTGGAAGTGTTGAAAAAAAATAATAAAGCCTCTGGGAGCTTTCATTGAAAGCTCTACCAGATCCCTTTAAGATATAACAAAATAATGTATAGTAGAATAACTCCTACTTTATGGATCTAGAGTAAAACCCGTGGTGACATATTTCTATTTTAAGGATAAGGATATATGAAGATCTTTTAGGAATAGCTCACTATACCTTAAATATCTTAAATTTCATTCAAATAGCAGTTTCGATATATTATCTTTTTCATACGAACTGCTGAGTGTGAAGAAGTAAATAAGCAAAAAGAGGATTATTTGTATTTACTATATATGTTACAGCACTCAGTAACGGAAACTTGTTAACGTTCTGCTTATCTAAAATAATATTATAAAGAGGCAACATTAGTGTTGTGGTATTTACATACAACAAGTATGTCTGTATGTTTGTAACGTTTTCACAAAAAATGCCAGCGTCAGCGCCATCTATCGGCGCTAGACAGAGTCAATGAGTCACAGGCCGGCGGCGTTCTCGACAGTTCTCGAGTGACGGTCCGGCAGAGCGGTCGACTATTGAAACTGTCTCGCGTTCTTAACTATTACTGTTAATGTGTTTGTGTAATTTGATATCAGAAACATTCAGTGATTGGACATTATAATCTGAGTTATTTAATAAAGTGTTTGATTGCACCAACATTACCCACCGACGCCCACAGTTTGATAGTTGAATTTTGGACCCCAATAATTACGATGTTGGCGAGGATTCTATGCTGTATGTCAAAATTTGTATTACTGTCTCCCTCACTAACTAAATTATATTTTATTGCCAAGTACTTTAAGTACTTGCCAAAGTGTAAAGAGCCAAAATCAGTAAGTATTCCATATCCCTACTGGATAGCAAACTACACGTCTCACAAGTCTGAGAACAGCTATATATTAAAAGAATATAATAAAGAAAAAAACAGTTTGTACCCTTTGATGACATAAGATACTTAACAGATGCTGATAATCGTATTACGTGTTCAGAAAGCAATAGATTGTTATCATCGGCTCCGGGAAATCTTCAGTGAATAGGCGCTTTATATTTTATTTTCATTCTTTACGTAGACATAAAATTTATGACGTCTTACATTTACTGGAATTACTAATATATTCATTATTAGTCATACACACTCTCTCATTGGTACAGAAACCAGCTTGTTAGACAGCAGATCGTGAGGTTTTGTGTCGCGGGTTTTTATTATTCCTAATATCACCCGATGGTAAGTGATGATACCATATACTCGATCGCATAAGATTATAACCCACTCTAAGTGAGCGTCTACGTTGCCAAAGGAATAGGTATATTGTATTTTAAGTCAATCAGGCAAAAAGTTTTGGCGCCTGATGGCGGTGACATGGTGGTAATAATTTAACGAACCCCAGTTTGATTTTAAAAATAAAAGTACCCCAAATAACACCTTTTAATACCAGCTATTTCCTAATAAAAGTCGCTTCAAAATCAATCCAGTCAGAGATTTGAGGGAACAAATAGACGGACAGGCTACAGTTTTAAAAATTGAAATTTGATAATACTTACTTTCTAGTGAAAAGCTATTAATTTCAATTTGGTTACGAATAAAACGTGTGATTAGCGTCACGAAGATGTGCAGCGTTTTTTATGCTAATTCGTTTGAAGGTTAGGTAGTTTTAATATTTACAAATAACGTGACATTTAATTTGCTACTCCTCATTTAATATTTTAATATACTATTTTTCCTAAAATATAATATAAAAATAGTTCATAAATACTCTTTTCTAAATTTTTTACTTAAAACAGAATTCAATTAATAATTTGTAGTATTGACAAAAAACTCGTGGTATTCTTATTTACAATTCGTCACTTGAGATTTCGATAAATTATTTGTATAAATTTTAGACACCTTTATTATTTTAATGACAGTCCAATTCCTAACATATCTTCCCTTTTCCCTCCCTTTAAGTCACGTAAATCTAAAGTTTTAGATTTGTATAAATATAAACAAGACTTAAACATTAGTTAGCCAAAGAAGTTTCACTTCTGTGTTATGTGAACTGTGTGCGTACACTTTTAATTTTATTTATTTGTATGACTTCTACGAATATATTCATTTTATTTTCAACATTTCTTAAATTTCTTGCTACTTACAGTTTATCAAAGTTATGTAATATTAGATCTGTTTACGTTTGAATCCGACATATGACAAAAAGTGAAGATTATAATCCTTTATAAACCAACCCATATCCTGTTTTCAAACAAATCTGACTGACACTTGACGGGGGCTTTTGAAATAGGAGTGCTCTAACCAACGGAATTTAATATGCTTTAATGTATGTAGACAAGCCTTCTCAAATTCCCGAAATTTTCGTCTTTTAGTGACCTACATCCATGTTTAAAGAAGCAAGACAGCAAGAAGGCAACCAATTAAAGCCGCTATAGCAAGTCAAGAAGTAAAATATATAGTAAATCTACAAGTTAATACGTGAACCAAATACCTAATTTATAAAAATTACGCGGACGGAAGAGTGTGAAATTTCCCACACATCTACACTAATGTTATATTTTTGCATGTAACGAATAAACTCAAAAAGTACTGGACTGATTTTAATAATTCTTTTTTCATTAGAAAGCTACATTATCACTGAGTAACATAGGCTATATTTAGTTCTAGATTACTATGGAAATCTTTAGAAATTTCTATTAAAACCAACCGAAGGTGTAAAAAAATTAGGCATAAAATGTCTTTCACCGCATATGCTCTGAAGAGTATTAATGATAGGACAAAAAAATATTTGCCAATATTATAGAATATATCAATATCTACAAAAAACTTCTCGAGACCAACTAGTTACGTCACTATAAGTACTTTTTTTACATTAAACAAATTGATAGAAATGCCGATCAAAATCAGACCGTGTTATCCATACCTTTTATAAATTTATATCCAAATAAATAATTTAATATTCAAAACTGTCTCAATAAGTGATGATTACTTTTTGAATTATTGAAATCGGATATTCCATTCAAAAGATATGAAAAAAAAATACACTTGGCTCCTTAAGCAGTGGACGCAAGCGGCTATGAATATTTCGAGTTTTTTCAACACATTTTTATGCTTCATTTAAAAAGTTCTTTTCAGATCTACATAGTTTTAGCATTAGAAATTTCGTGGTCGTTTTAATTATCATGCTTATAACTTAAATATCTGTACCTATTTATGTCTACCAGTGCGAAGCCGGGATGGGCCGCTAGTAGCTTATATAGAGAAGGATTGCACAGGGATAATATATTAAAAAAATACGCATAAAAATTTAACAAAAAAACATACTACCAAGTATTTGACACACACAAACATATAGAGTATATATTTGTCAATCGTTGACATTATGTAAAACGCAATAAGGTTACTTAAAAAAGTTTATATTGGCAAACTTATGATAACATTAAAGATAAACATAACATTTAATTAATTACGCTAATACAATTTTTCACTATATTGTAACTTCATACATACGAGATACGTTGTTATAGTGTCTAGTTCCATACACACTAATTGGATTATATAACATAATAGACATTTTGAGATAAAGAGGTGCTCCAGACGTATACACTGTAAGAGGATTCTTAGCTGATACAAGAGAGAATCTCTATAATCCGAATCCGAAGAAATTAACACACATTTCTTAATTCTCAAATGATTAAATAAATTCACTAGTGTTCATTATTTCAGAATAAGTTATATAATGTATAAAATTCTCATCTCACAATATTAGAATTCTTCCAAATGAAATCTCGATCGATTTTTATAGCCGACCGCCTTTAGCCAGCATAAGGCCGCGACCGCGGCGGCTAGAGGTCGTTGACCCTGGCTGAGACGCCAGTTGTTTTAATTTTGCGTTTCAGTGCTGGTTGTTTTTTTAAATAAAGTAATGTATTTTTTCTAAAACTCTTGTGTCATTTAGCTGTATTAATGTGATGAAGAGTAAATAATGTTAATAAAACGTTTTAAAAATATGATTTTATTTTAATCAGAATTAATTTAGGTGTTATTAATACTATCATCAGACTTGGTTTTCAGGAGCGGGCTTCTGATAACGAAGAATGAACCTTGTATATGATAGGTACCAACCAGGTATATAAAATGTAAATATATTCAATCCTCCTTCTCTGACCCCCCATTTAGCTTATGAACTAATTTACAAATTTCATCGGTTCTTTTAATGTTTCATGAATATATTTTGCTGCTCTTGGACAGAAGTGACACAATTTAAATTTAACAACTTAAGAACAGAGTGACTCTATAAACATTATCGTAAAGTAAGCAGAATAATTGGAGTCTAAACTTATATAAGTATATTTAAAAAAATTTATGCCAAGGTAGTATAACTTGTCAGTCTATAAGGCTAGATATACATAAATACTTCAACGCAATAATGGTGTTTTGTAGAGCCACAAAGTTTTTTTCGCCTATACGAGCTTTTAAAACAAAACTCTAGAATATGTTGTCCTTAGATGACAGTTTTAAAATTGTGTGATTTATAAAAAGAGCTTTTTTTGCTAAGTATAAATTATTTTAGCCCAAGTACAACACCAATCCACTTCTAAATTAATGTAATTTATATAGCTTACTTTCCTTAATTGGATCCACAGGTGACAATAAGACTGACCCTTTTGCATAATCGCCTTAGCGTATAGCCGAGAAATATAGCTGGAATTACATCATTTGCATTTATGTCACGTAAAAGGCGTATTTCTGCTTGATATGGCAGGATTTCATTAATATAAATTTAAAATGTACAAGTTAATTTCCACAAAACTTCCGTCCCGGCTTTACATCTACCACAAGACGTTCTAGAGACGTCACTTTATAAATAGAAATTCTTTGATAAAAGAAAATTTAATTGAAAAATCTTACGATAATTTGGAAGATCACTTAGACCAGAAATAAAAATTTTAACAAAAAAAGAAACAATTTCAAAATCATCTATTCTAAAATTTCAAGTCTCCACGCCTTATTATTTCATAGATATCGTGATGAGTCTATATATATACTACCTGGATATCTGTTATATATATATATATATATATATATATATATATATATATATATATATCAACTTCCGTTCAGCTCGCCCGATTACACTTTTATTAACAAGAAATTTAACTTTAAAAGTAATTCGTAATTTATGCTTCACCGGTATAATTATAACTCTAGTAAAAACACCCATTAAAACTATGTGTAAAGGATATTTTGGGCGATTTAAATTAATACCGGAGATGGCGGCCACAGGTTATCATTAAAAACATGTTTACGCATAATTTTTGTTGTAATCCAGTTATTTATGGATGGGATGTTTTAACTATAAATAAACACGGGATAAAATACAACGCAATAAGTTATATAAACAATTTCGCGGGAGGCAATTTAATTTTGATTGGTGTACATTCAATTTACTGTCAATGTTATTTCTCATCTAATATCTGATACTAAGCGAAATTGAAAATTGGAACTGGTGATAAATTTCATTTAATTTTGTATATAAATAGAATTTATATTAACGAAAATAAAATAAGTGAGGCATAACTGAGAATCTGCTAATTAAGCAACAGATCCTTTACCTATAGGAACACGCATGATTGCAAACTTGTAGATGATATTTACCTTTTGTACAGAGGGTTTTTGTACTCGCTTCGGCAGTACATATACTAAAATTGGAACGATACAAAGAAGATCAGCATGGTCCCTGCGCAAGGATGACACGCAAAATCGTGAAGCGTTCCACATTTTTGACGGGAGGCAACCCCTGTATGTCATCACTGTGGGGTAGACCAAGACGACGCTGAGCAATATGCTTGAAGTGTGTCCAGCGTGGCACTCGGAACGACGCGTCTTGGTGAATAAAATCGGAATATCTCTCTGTACAAGCAGTAGTTGCAGCGATGCTTAAGGTGCAGGGAGCGTGGAGAGTAGTGGTCTCCTTTTGTGAAGATGTTCTTCGCAAACAGGAGACTGCCGAAAGGGTTAACCCCGAACACAGGGGCATTCATCGGGCCTGCGGCGATAACCAAACTGCAACGACTGCGAGCCCCGTATAGTCGAGAGTTGTCAGGGGGGGGCTCTCTGGCAGCTCTCAATTGAGCGTTAGATAAATCGATTTTTGTGCAAGGGTGGCACTGGTACGATCTGCCCGAGTTGCCGGAACCACCCCAGCAGGCACATGATGTTACCGTGGGTAAAAATCCCATATAACCCGATTTCCTTTCCCCAGATCTCGGGTGCGTTTTGAACATTTCCCCCCGTGACGGGGGAAGTAAAAGAGCTCTAGAACCCTTGTCTCCTATGCTTGAGGAGGTTTGTGCCCAGCAGTGGGATGTTGATGGGTTGCTACTTATTTACTATTATTTACCTTTACTGTGAATTTTAACAGGCTTCCAGTTACTTGCTGAGAGGCTTCTGCCTTCGCTAATCACCAGAGACGTATCGCCAAATAAAACAAGTATTTATAAAATACTATGTAGACACTATTAAAAGGATGATGAAATCTTTTCAGGTTAATACACTACTACTTGATATAATATCATTACTTCATATTATATGAGATTAGAGTGAAGTTTCATTTTAATAATATCTTCCTCATCTTTGACATATTTTAACATAATTATAGCATTGGTATTCATCTTACTCACCAACCCTCTGTGGAACAGCAGGGTGAGTCTATGCTCTAGTGGCTAGTCAACACCCTACCGGCAAAGATGTACCGCCAAATAAAGGTTTGTGTTCTGGTATAATACTGTGTAGAAACCATATGGGGCATATACATAACATTACGCCTCATTCCCGTAGGAGTATGCGGAGACCACGTCTTTCTACTTGCCACGATCCTTGCATATCTCCTTCGCTTTTTCCATTCTCATTAAACCTTTCATACAAGTTCGTCGATTTAGAGCACTCTTGATCTGGCCCTTATTTAAAATGTCCTGGAAATGGTCCAGGAACGTTCGTCTTGGTCTTCCCCTTCCAACTTTCCCATTCATAAATCCTTTTTGTCAGTCTCCCTTTATTTATTTTCTCTGCGTGCTCAAACCATCTATGCATACTGTTCTTAATTTTAGTCACTACATCTTCTTTTATACCACATCGTTTTCTTATCACACTATTTCTTACTTTGTAACTCAATTTTAACCCATTCATACTTCTTAACGCGCACATGTCTACAGTAGACATTTATTTTACTTTTGTGCTTCTTCAGACATACCCAACATTCACTACATAAGTGTTGGCACCAACATTTCTCCTCACGCAGTCAGTCTGGCCCTTTTCTGACACTATCTGACTATTCATAATGGCGTGCAAAGCACCATTTACCATAAGGGGTAGATTGCCTTTTACCATTTATTAGAGCGCTTCTAGCTTAGATTGTATCACTACTTACCATTAGGTGTGATCAAAGTCAAGCGTTAACCTGTCAGCAATAATCCAAAACACGCTTTTTCTTATAAGTGTGCTCAGTAGTGGGATGCTAATGGGTAAAGGTAAGGTAAGGTAAGTAGCAACACATTAGCGTCCCACTGCTGGGCACAGGCCTTCTTACTCATATGAGAGAGGGTTTTTAGAGCATAGACCCACCACGCTGCTCCACTGCGGATTGGCAGGCATTAATGAGTAGCTTCTGGCATTTTTTTATTCATCTTACCTTTTCTATAAAAGACATTTTGTGCCCTTGACAAAATATTTTTGTAGAAACATAATTTATAACTTAACAATTTTCTGCATTTATTTATAGGCTATATTCTGGGGTAGTATTTCTGTAATGTGTCAGTATTGGACATTTTATCTTTATGGATACAATCTTTTATTTTAAACACGAGGCTCAAATATTTGCTGCATTTGAAGCTGAAATAAGATTTGCTTAGTGAAGAACATTTGTTTTCTCGACTTCAAAAGAGAATAAAATCATCTTCAATATATAAACTCCTTGCAACCCATATCCAATAAATAACCTGTATATTGGAGTTTAGCTGAGAATTTCAACAAGAGACGTACAAGGCAGCTAATATCCGCTCAACTTCAAAACAATAAGATTCACGCTTTTCCTGTGAGGGAGATACTGGTGATACTTTACAACACATTGATATCTTAAAGGTAGAGTAAAAATTTTAAATCCAATTCCTAGTTATCTTATTTAAAAATCTTGTGTCACAGTGTTTGTTACTTGTATGCGTCCGGATCGGCTAGACCGATTTTCATGTCATTTTTTATAGAATAGGTTGTAAAGTATTTTACATCCTCCACTACTCAGTTTTGATCATGGCACGAATTTGTGGGGATCAGCTAGTATTTATTCTTTCAGCTATAAGACCCTTTACATTATTAAAGAACTGAAATAAAAAGGACCTTTTGATATTATCTTGCACTAATTTCTTAAACCGATATAGAAGGAAACATTTAAAGCTTTTAGGTGAGCTTTCAGAAGTAAAGATTTGCAAATACGATTGGTAATGCTTTAGTTTATTAATTAAATATTTGAAAATAATGTAATCAAGTATCATTCACTACAGGTTTAAAATAATATATTCTACTTTGTTGAATGCATAAAAAAAGTATGTTAATAACGATAGAAAATCTAAACAAGAGAGGAAGCTGAAAGTCAGTATAAGAAGATGAAAAGATATTGCTATAAAAAAACACCTCTCTTCTGCTAGAGAAAGAGTCTTTTACTCACTCCGTTACAAGAAGCGAAATGTCAACAGGCTCTATGGGTATTATACAATAACTATATGTTATACTATCCTGTATATTATTGTATTGTGTTTCTAATATCTATTTGTTACGTGCAAATAAATGGACAGGTATATCACCTTAACGATAGAATAGGAAACAATACATTCTTGTAAGAGATGCGCTGAAATGCAACCTTATTCAATGCTTTTTCGTGGAAAAGATATTTATTTTGTGCTTTAATTGGCCTGGACTGGAAGAAGACTGTCTACTAGGAATGATTGCAGCCAAGCAAAATTACCTACTGGTTCGATGTTGTGAAAAAACCATAAGAGGAAAATTACCAGATTATAGCGCTTTCATCTTAAACTATATCATTACTATCCATCAGCTCACATCACAGTCAAGCTGACAGTATATCAGCAATACTAGTAATAAACACTAATGAAGTCAATAATTGGTCTACCCTATTTTTGTTGTTATTATAGAAAATTTGTCACTGATATATTCTTTGCTGAAGTTATGGTGTCATTAGAATTAATAAGATTAGATTAGATTTCCCGTGTAGACTACTGGGTGACACGGGCCATTAGTTCAGTTGCGACTCAGGCAATCAGTAATATAACAATCTCTTATTTTAAATCTTTTATTTATTTCACAAAATATGCGTAGAGATAACATCAGAAAATAGAAAAAACAAAAAATAAATCAGTTATAAAGTGACCGTTACTAACGGTATGTGTATCGCTTAAGTTAGGTAAGTTTTAATTTTTAATATTGAGCCTATAAATACAAGACGGACTTCTACTTCGATCTCAAAGTTTCAACATGACAAGACTACATCAGAGTCTTAATTTAATAAACAAAAGATGACATTGTATAATTTGACTATTAGCAAATATAAAAATCATAACATTTGGTAGTCTTTCATTCATATTTTAGTCCCAAGAACCACTTTAGCGTCATTCGACCCGCGGGGCAGTTGACGCAATAATACCAATGCGGTTCGAGGCCGGCGACGGTTATGTCTGTTAAAAAACGCGGGCAATTTACGGGTGCCAAAAAAAAACGTGGCCGAACAAGCAACTGGATAAATAGTGAATATATTTTCATATCTCTCAACTAAATTTTAATTACCAAGCAAGAATAGGTTTTTTAAACACATAGACTGCACTGGATTCTGCTGTGTCGTTAACTATTGATAATTTTAGCAACGAAATTTTAATTATATTAACATATAGAAAAGTCAGGTAAGTTATACCATTTATAGCTCACCAAATCGACCTGAAATTCATATTCCTTTTGTTACGTAGAAGCTTACTAAGAACGGACATCTTCACATTGTACCGAGATGATCAACAACGCGGGTGACGTCAGGAACAATTAGTATGTGGTAAATTGTAGTATTTTCTAATAACATTTATGTCAGTTGTAATAGAGTGTAAAAACACATAATCGTTGAAGACATTTTCTATATGAAACCCGGTGACACGAAAAATATCCACACTTTTCTAATCCGGTAAAGGAAAAATACAGTAATTCTATTTTGATTATTTTGTAGATATATAAAATAGCAATTATCCATTCCTAAATTAATTTGTTATATGCCTAAGGAATTGGATAGCTTTTTTTCGATGAAAGCTCCAAGATGTCTATATTTTTTACGATGTTTACAGCAATTATCGTTGCATTTCAACAAATATACTCGAAACTTTTCTCAAGAAACCACATGAAAATCCGATTACTAGTTTTTCATTTTATCGCATACAAACAGACAGA
Source organism: Elymnias hypermnestra (assembly GCA_015832385.1). Lineage (NCBI taxonomy): Eukaryota > Metazoa > Arthropoda > Insecta > Lepidoptera > Nymphalidae > Elymnias > Elymnias hypermnestra. Next base: position 21,827 of record JACTOM010000562.1, on the reverse strand, counting down.
CAGAGATTTTGTTTTATAATTTCTGTGTTATCTTATTCACAAAATGTTGTGACATTTATTCCTTATGTCATGTAATTTTAATAATACAATTAAATTTTGATATACATTTTAAACAAGTTAGTCTTCTTTCCTGCTTAGGACAAAGGCTTGGTTTCATTCGAATTAATATTGCGAAGTTACATAGTCAACTAAGTTACATAAGCATTAAACTAAGCTTTACATCTCACATTTAATTATACTCAAACAAGGTTGCGCAGGTTAGCTAGCATAAATATAAATAACTTGATTTCTAGAAATTGCTTATTATATCCCCTTAATAAAACACTTATAATCCCTTACGTAAACATAATTCCATAATCATTTCAAAGCTAACAAAATCAAACGATGTAATTAAAATGAGCTTTCAAAATCGTTCGCTTTTGAAGCCCCAGACGAGAACAGGCTCTAAGTAAACATAATAAATATTAACAGATTTAACGATTTGCAAATTAGTAGTATCAATGAATAAATAATCTATACTGATATTATACACTTAAAGCGTTTGTTTGCATGAACGCGCTAGTCTCAGGAAATGTCTGATTTGAAAAATTCTTTCAGAGTTAGATTTATCAAGGAATAGCCTTCCTCGATAAATGGGCTATCTAACATATCACCAGGCTTTTCAGGTTTCAAAATCAGGATTTCTTTATCCTTTTAAGAGCTTTCGCTGAGTGCGATGCGTAAAGTTTCGCAAAAATCATGTATAACAAATTTGTTCCTCTATAAAAGTTCTAAAAAAAGATCCACAATAACATACGTCTATCTTTTAAGGTTGGCTCTCTATACCCTTTCATATACTAACCAAGTTTCTTCTTAAATAATGCAATGTTTGTGGTATTATCTAAACTAATATTATAAAGTGGATAAATTTGTGTTTTTGCAAGTAAGTATAACGTTTTCACATAATTTGCAGTGAATTACATAGGCTATATTATTTTCAAAAAAAAAAAAAAAAATAGAGTTTTCAAATAAAATCAATAATGTAACTAGCTCATGGTGTGAAAAATTTGGTCAAAAAAAATTTGTCATCGCGTGTGCTGGGGAATACTAATGAGGATATAAAAAAGAATGTTCTACAATATTGTAGATAGTATTAACATCTACAAAAAGTCCAGGATACCAAATGTCCAATTACTATAGTTATACCGCTATAACTACTTTTATACATTTTAAAAGTTAATAAAAGTGACGTCAATAATCAAACCATATTAATCATACTTCTGTATTATCTTATTAAAGACCGTTTCAATACCTGTAAAATGCCATTAAATTAAAAAACATTTCGTTCAAAATATATAACGAATTTAAAATTGGTCATCTAAAGAAAATTGTAGCGCCCCTTGGGCTTGGCCCATTAGCCCAAACGGGGCTTGAGAGTTAGCTTTTATTCCAAGGTGACCAATGATACCCACCGATATACCCATACTGTTTTTATTTTTAGCTGTTTTGTTGTCTTCTTTTGCTGGACCGACATCTCGCTAAATGATGCAAATGAGAGGCCAAAGGAGGAAGCGGCTGATGCCCACACTCTTCGTCGAAGGAGGCTGGGTGGCAATAGACGCAGGTTTGCACTCCAATATTACCCTCTGTAAACCGTAGACCGTCATTGTTGGCATCATCCGGGTTATTAGAGTGGAAGGCGTAATGGGATCCACTAGTGAATCCAAGGATGACGAGGGATGCGCTGGGTCGTAGTGGGTATTCTGGTTACTCAGCGAGTCTCACACTCACCATTGGTAGAATTTCTTTTTGCGAAGAGTGCGTGAAAGCATATCCCAGCGTCAAAAAAAATGGTTGGATAATTTGTAAGTGCAAATAAACAAGCAGTGATATCCTCAATGTGGTCCGTATATAAAATTAGCTTGTTTGTTTGCGCCTCCGGTTATTTTTGTTCAAATAATAAGCGCAAAAAACGAAGTTCGTGAGAAAAGTTGAGCTACAACTTTCACAGCATTTTATATTCCCCTAATTGAAAGTTTATAACATCTTCGCTTGTGTTTTCATCTTTATATACATGTTAGCAATTCTCAATCACCAAGCTCTTTTTTTATTCTCTAAATATTAACACTTGACTGGAATCTCAAATGATGGTAAATGAATACAGTCTAAGATGGAAGCGCGTTAATCTAGAAATAGGTATATTATCATTGGTTTATAAAGAGTATCGGAAAATGAGCTATAATTTTATTGCATTTTATGGACCTTATGCCGGTATAATTTTTTGGTCTTTAAATTGATTTGAGGTACGTTTTCAGTCTAGAAATCAACTTCCAAGTTCCTTGAAGGTTCTTATCAGAACAGGTCGAGCAGGAGAGCTCGCAAGCTTAGATTTTAAGCTGGTCTTCACAGATATGAATTCATATTGCATGTGAAAATACACTATCTTTGAAGTACATCTTATCCTCCGGTGCGTCTTATAGATCGAATAATGCATTATTGGCAACTAGCAATAGAAAACATCTGTATACCGACGTAACTCACATCAAAAAATTATTAATTATGTAAAATTTACTACATAAATTACACGTAATGTATGTAATATATGCACATATGTTACTTAAACACACATTTAAAGCTGTATAAGTATTTTTTTCAGCATGAATCTGTGGAGGATATAAAACCGTATTTTTTATATAACTTTTGGTAGGTAATGTGATATTTCGGTACATGTTTAATTGTACTTAAAACTTAATACAACGTAATTTAATGTAATGAATTTCTCAAAATCTTCTATCTGTAAAAGCTAATACAAAATATATCTCTCATTTACGAATGTATTTATCAAAAACTATTCTATAAGGAATTTTCTATTTCAATCAATGAAAAATTTACATAGAAAGCGTTATTGATTTCCATTTAACTATATTTTTCCTATAACTGTATCATCACTTACCACCTGGCGTTTTTACAATTAAGTTTAAAAGCCAGTCAATGTTGTCTGACTACTGAGTTTTTTAATTGTTAAAACAAAGTCAAACCCAATATCTTATTCTAACAAATAACTTCGTATAACAAATATTTTCTAAGTTCTTTCAATTTTTTTTTATTAAGATTGGATTGTACATGTTAAGCTAGTTTTAAATAATAAGACCCAAGATTTCATTCCTCTTTACTTCAAATAACATTGTCACATTTACAGGTGGATAAAGCAGATATTATAATGGTAAATGCTTAAATATTTATTATATACAAAAACTTATTTCTAGCACATTTATTAATCTTTAAAATCTTATATAATAACAGTAAAAGTTACTATGTCAAATACGTAAATTTATATTTGTATCATAAAAAATAACTAATTTTCTTCTGCAGATAATTTTAATATATGGCAATGGAAATAATTAAAGGATCATCTCATTGGCTGTATTTTGAATAAAAATGGTCGTATCGGTGTGAAGTAAAAAGCATTTTCAGGCTTGAATTTTAGGATCTTGCTAAAAAAAATTCCAAGTAACATCTATCCAATATGATGAAACAAAAAAATCACGAAATTTTCGTAGTCATTTCAAAAATCGTTAATATTTAGATACATTTTTGATACTTTAATTTTTCCCGCTAGTATATTAATTAAACTTTTAAAGATATTATTTATAGAAGTATATTTTTATCATATTGGAAAAACCATTAAAATCGTGAGGTAAAGTTAACTTAATTGGTATTTTAAGACTCGTTTTCTAAAAAACTCACTGACCTTATATCCTATTATACCAGGAGAGTGTATTAAAATCAAAATATTAATATGCAAATGGAATCAAGTCTAAATATTTCTATCTAACTATGGTGCATTGAACAGGCATAAAATGAATTAGTTGTATATATGTCGGAAAGCATTCTTCTATAATATAAAAATGAATCGCAAAATGTGTTGGTAAGCACATAACTCAACAACGCCTGGACCAATTTTACCAATCCTTTTTTTTTAATGTTTGTTGAAGTCCAAGGGTGATTTTACGGCGAGAAAAGTTCTGATAATTGCAGGTGAAAACCCTAAAAACATCCCTTTTCTGTTTCCCATTCAAACGTTTTCTATCTAAAATGTAGAGTTAATTTGCCTTTTTTTCCTATTCAGTAAAGTTCATCATAAATTACAAGTACTCACTGTTATCTAAGTAATGTAGGTGTGTTCCTAACGTGAAAGAGCCAATTTGCACTTTATTGCCGCTGCACAAAGTTCAAAATCATTTGAATAGCACAGCCCGACCAAATTGAATAGTCACAAATATGTAAGACCTATTGATATTTAGTACTGCTCTAATTTCATTTCGAAAATCATTCGTAAAACTGAAATCTACTACATTTCAAATCCTCTTGATAGAACGAAGTCTGTCAGGTATCGTAAAAATTTATACGATACATATAATATTTACAAGATACTTAATTATTACAAATATATAAAAAACGATAGAATTTCTTTTGCGAACATCGAATTACAGCAGTTTGGAGATCGATTAAAAGAGAATTAATCGTTTTAACAGTTAAGATAAATAAGAAAATACATTTTAAAGGTATTAGGTATTGGTAAGGGAATCTATTTACGTACTAACTTATTATACATTATTAACAAATTTGACAGATACACATACAATATATTGTATTATGTTTTTAGCAGGGGTGTGCGAATAATTCGAATTTTTCGTTCCGAATAGAATAATACGAAGATTTTTTTCCGAATTATTAGTAAACTATTAATTTATTAGTGGATTTTCAAGTAATTTCAATTTAGGGTTTCTTATGTTCAATATTCAAATATACACTTAACAGTCTATATACATTTTATTCAAACCTGAAGAAAGGTTTTATTCAAATAAGTGCGGGTTTCCGTTATCTGTCGTTATTTCGACTACTTTATTGCAAATTGTAGAAATATAGTAGAAGAAAATGACTCCCTGGTGAAAATTTTTTTCGGAATATCTTGCCAATATTCCCATCTAGATTTTTTATGGTACCGATATTAAAATGAGTAGTTGTATTCTTTGGGTAATTGATTTTAAACGAAAAGTATATTATTCATAAGTCGAACATTTTTACACGACAACCAATTAAAAATGTAGAGATATTTAATTAATTCGCGAATTATTTCGAATCTGAATTTTGTTATTCGACTCGACTCGATTCGATTGTGATGATATTTTCACACCCCTAGATAGGTACACAACTATGTACTTCCGGTCCAAGTACTAATTCTATGCAAACAAAAACAAACATTATATTTTCGCTATTTTCATTCATGGTAAAACTATGTGTTTTGTCTGATCTACACATGAATTCATTCTCATATACATACATACATAAATCTTACATATTTAATAGGATAACATATGTATCTAGTAATAATCGATGTATTTGTCTATCTATTAATACATTTCTCGTTGACATTAGTCAGGAAATCGTTGGAATCTCTCACAGTCATGATGGTGACGCCGTCTGTGCTACTTCTTGATATGATATTGTTCTTCTTTTTTGAGCTGCCATAGTCGTAGTTGGATATCACGATACTCTCTGTTGGGTTCCTGTTGAAAAATGGCAAATCTTTATATATTATTGTTATGTTCATAAAATATTTTGTGTCTTCAAGTGGATTCGATAATGGTTTAGACTCTTAGAGTGACAATTCCTTCCAATAAACAACGAATTTACCCATATCTTCAAGAGATTATAGGCTTCTATTACATAACTAAGCTACAAGTTGTTTACTCATTTATTTATGATAACTTTCAAACACGAAATTTTTTATAGCCTAAAAATAAGTTTAGATTTGCTATCAAAAAGGCAATAAATTTGTGAATTTTATTATAATATATTCAATCAATTGATGAAAATAAGTTGTAATGAATCCTAAGAAGAATTAAGTGAATAAGTTAATCAAGTGAATTACAAATTTTGATGTCAAAAAAATTGTCAAATATTTTGATACATGAAATATTTATTTAATCGGAAAGCAATGTGGCACTTTGGTCTCCCAAAATAGCGCCGAAAGTGCGACCCTTCGATACATGTATGAAATATAAAAGTAATTTATCTTTACAAACAATTATCTAATATATAAAATTTCCCTAATACAATGTTAGTTACCGTACTCCTCCGAAACGGCATTACCGATTTGTACCAAATTGTATATGCGTGTTCAGTAGGTCTGAGAATCGGCTACTATTTATTTTTCATACCCCTAAATGATAAGGGTTGTTCACCCTTCATTTTTTTGTTAATTTTGGGACAAAATTATTATTTTTTTGTGATACAGTACACAAAATACATACAACCCTAAATTTTGACCTCTCTATCACCAACCCCTATTTTTAATAGCGATAATAGTAATTATATGGCAAAACAACGTTTGCTGGGTCAACTAGTTTATATATAACAGTGAATAGGATATACAAATACGTTTAAATATTGTTCATTATCTATTTATAATATCCACCTTATTTTTAAGAGATTTCAAATTAGGCTGGAGATATTTAAATGGATTAAAAACGAAGCAATAGGGCAATAAATTCATCTTTTAATCGTCAGTAGTCTATCCGTTCATAACAAACCACCGGGTTGGTAAGTTGATTCCGCTGGAAAGAAACCGGCAAGTAACTCAGCGGTTACTCCTTTGAATAGTTTTTGTAGGTTACAATGTGTTTAGCTTTCATGTGGAATTAGAATCAAATTCAAAACATTTTTATCGCTCAAATAATCTTCAACATTATAATATGCCTTTAGTAATTGGACGTTTTAAGATATTTATTGAATTTATGTGGAGGCAACCCAAAAGTGATTCGGATATCTTATTATAAATGTGTTTGCCCAAGCCGAGAAATGGTTTACGAACTTTCTTCTCTCTGAAGTAAGACATTACAAGTTTGTTTTAATTTCTTGCATTAAAATTGTGTGTTTTATCATATTTTTATTTTGGCATAAAACACATTATTATCCATTCTTTTAGGTAATGATTACAGTTTAGCTTTAATCATAATGAAAAGGAAAATCCAGTGGAAAATTTTGAATTCATTATGGCTCCTATACTTACAGAAGTTAATTAGAATATCGAATATATCAAGAAATAGCTTTGAAGAAAGGCAGTAAAGTGCAAAGTCATGTAAAATAACTAAGGCGTCCTAATATTTGGTGCGGATTTATAACGATAATTTATAAGCAAAATAGTATTTTTCAGTTCAAACTCTCCCTCATATGTCTCATAGTTAATAAAATACTTTGTTAAGTATCCACTGAAGATCAAAAAGATTTTGTTAACTTGCAGTGACAGGTAATTTTAATACTGTTTTTCAAGTATTATAAGTAACCCTTGGATTGTTCGGCCGCGTTTTTTATTGGCCTGCGGGGGCCAATAGTGCCCGCGCTTTTTAAGGGATATAACAGTCGCCTGCCCCGCCGCATCGAATGACACTAAAGTGGCTCTTGGGACTTAAATGGTCTAAAAAGACTACCTAATACTTGTATTTTATTAATTTTTATGTTTGCTAATAGTTAAACTATACTATATTATCTTTTGTTTATAATATTAAGACTCTGGTGTAGCGTCATATTGCGCTAAAATTTAAGATAGTGAAAAAAGTCCGTCTTGTATATATAGGCTCGTATCTTAAAAATTAAAACTTACCTCAAGGGTTTTTTATTTTTATTCCCAACACTTATGTAATAAAAAAACACAATTACTAATAAACACTGACAGTTTATAAAATACCACAAAAAATCTTAACGATCTTCGACGCTACACGCTCCATTAGTAACTGTGTAAGTTTGCAACTGCTTTTGTTTTTGTTACTTCTATTGTCTGGTGTTATCTCTACGCATATTTTGTTACGATAGTGACCGAGAAGCTAAATAGATAGTACATATTATTATTTAACAATGAAGAGATACTTATTTCGCATTTCCGGAGCTAAGACTATCTATCGTATCATGTCAACTATTAGTTTACAGCGGTATTAAAGGAAAATTTATCTAATTCGCATTAAATATAGGGCTATTTTAAGCTGACGTAAAAGGTTCCTTTTTGTGTAATGAGAAGAGAGTGCGACATTTTATTTTACTTGACTTATTTTCCTTTACATACGCCAATGTTTATAACAAATCACTGGGAATATTTTTAATGTTAACCATTTTGATTTCACCTCGTCAATACTTAAAATGTAAGTTAAAATTATTTATACACTTCACGTGCGTCTGTTCTGTTTTAATATTCTAAACTGACAAGGTCCTCTAAACTGTAAGGTTCAAACGGAATTTCGCAGTAATCCAATGTAAAACAGATGTGGGCGGACTTTATAAGCAATTTATAATTCTATTCTTGGTCTGGTCTAGATTTTACAGACAAGCCCAAAATATTTCTCAAGAGAAAGTTCAGAAAGCCGATGATAATAAAATCGGTCCGATTTGCTAAGAGAAAAATTCAAAGAAAAATCGATTCTCACAGTACCGTCGCAATATGTATTTTAATAACATTTTATGTATTCGTAATAACATATACTTAAACAGCAAAAAAAGCGACTTACCTCTACATAATTTTAAGAAATATGTCAAAACATCCTTTTACAGGCATATTTTAATTATTTAAGCAATAAAAATGTTTGGACTTGATTCCAGTTGCGCATGAAAGCCAAACACGTTGTAACCTACAAAAACTATATTTAAAGGAATAACCACTGAGTTTCTTACCGGTTTCTTCTCAGCAGAACTTTCCTAACCGGTGATAAATTTGTTACCAATGGATAGACTGACTGATGATTCAAAAGTGCTTTTTCAGTTTACTTGATTAAAGACTGAGCAACGTATCATTAGAGGTTAGCTATCAGACTTTACAATACATATATTATTTACGAGTACGTTAAAAATTTACTAATATATTAATTAAAAAATTTAATATTTCAATAACGAATAAAATAAAATTCAATTAATTTGCATAAAATATGTCTATCATAGGTCATATTTAATATTATATAGATGTCCAAATTTTTATAAATAAAAGGATTTCATAACATGTCAAATTATACAAATGGTATGGTATTTTGTTTTGCCAAACTCCTCTAAACAGAGATTCCATCTTAAGCACAGATTAATCATTTGCACAAGAGTTATAGTGCTGCAGTATAAACACTTTCTATTCCTTTTCTCTTATAGTAAACCGTGACACTTGCGGAAAGAGATCAAGGGCCGCTCTGATGGCTATATATGCTTTCCAAGCTTCCAATTTTGGAGAAATACTGAGTATAAATCATAACGGTCTAGCGGAGAGACGCATCTCCTTGAGAGAAATCTCAGATTCGAATCCTGAAGGCACGGTTAAGGTTCTCGTAATTACAATAAGAAACTTACGTGGTTGACCCGTTTTCAATCCAGCATAATGCTTTTCGGTGAAGGAAAACTTTGTAAGGAAACCTGCATACCCTTAGAGTAATTCTGGAGTATAGACGGCCTGCTAACCTGCGATTGAGCAGCGTGGTGGGTCTAAAAATTCCTCTATCCTATGAGTGAGGTGGCCTGTGCCCAGCAGTGGGACATTAATAAGCTGTTTTATATTACTTTACATATCAATATACAGTATACAAATGTATCGTCGGGAACATGTAGCTTAACCCTAACTCTACTGCACAATTTTTCATCCAAGATGAGTTTTGTTGAACGAAAAAAATTGATTGCATTTAAAGTTCCACCACACCAATCCACTGCAGACTGGCAGGCTTCTAACATCCTAGAATTATTCCTAGAATATGCAGGTTCCATTATTATATTTTCCTTAGCCAGAAAGCACATTGAATTGGAAAGAACTAATCACACCAGATGCGTATATACATATATTTGTATAATTTTTCGTATAATGTATAAACTATAAATTAATGAGAACTTTGATGATAGATATTCAGCCTGTAATTATTCACCACTACTTTCGTATATCGGTTAATAATTGATTGAATAATCTCGAGCTTTAGATTGAAATTAATTATGGTTTCTTTACCTCTCAATTATCCGTCAAAGTATAGGCTGTAAATTTGGGTGAAACTTTTCAAATTGTATGATTAGAAAATAATTTATTGACCATATAATTATTTATATTAAAAAATCTTGTTTCAAGTTTCATTTAACGACACTTCTGAATTGTCATATATCATTATGTCCATATATTCCAAAGTATAACAATTGATACAGTATTAAAGAACGACTTAAAATCTCAAATTAGGAGGACTCCTTCACGCCCTGTTCTGGGTAAAAACTACAACATATCCGGGTGTCCCTTTTCTTTATTTTTAATATGACTATGTTTTAATTTAATCTTCGTAATTCGTAGGAGAACTTGAACAAAATAGTAAAGTTGAAAGCAAATATATGCCATTTTTATCTACGAAAGTAAATGTTCCTGACGATACATTTGTATAATATATAAAGTTATATAAAGTAGCAGCTTATTAACTGCTGGACATAGACCGCCTCACTTATAAAATTGAGGGTGTTTATAGAACCACATACTGCAAAAATATTCCCGGGGTATGCAGGTTTTCTCACGATGTTTCACCTTCACCAAAAAGCATAATGCTTGATTGAAAAGAAAAATCAACCACGCAAATTTCTTATTGTCATTAAGATAATTTAACCGTGCCAGCAGGATTTGAGTCTGAAATTACTCTCAAGGAGTAGCGTCTCTCCAATAGACCAATTTGATTTTATACACAGTATTTGCCCAAAATCAGGAGCTTGGAGAGCACATAAGCCATGAGTTTAGCGCCTGATCTTTATCCCTAAGTATCAGAGCTTACTATAACAGTAATAGAATGCACGTGTGTTTGTGCTTATACTGCAGGATTATATCTCTTGTGCAGCCCTTTCTAGGCAACTCTAAAAGGACGCTTTAATTTTTTTATGAACCTGAAGAAGTTCTGTAACCCCAATATTATTAATTAATAACTAAATAAAAATTAACCTCTTGAATTGCTCAGCATGTTTGCTCCCAAAGGCCGTTTCACACATAGTCATCCTCAACAACCTCGAGCTATTCCTTGGCTGCAGAACATCTCGTCTGCAGCAGATGTACCGGATAAAATATCTCTTGTAAACGTCACTCACGATGTACAAAGCGATCGGGTTGACGCAGGAGTTGATAAATCTGTTAGAATAAGAGAAATATATAAATACGTACCTATTGCAACGATGTCGTTGGGTGCTTCTAAATGATGTCTCACATATAGCAGTTCTAGATAACCTAGAGCTGCATGTAGGGTGGAGAGCGCCTCGTTGGCAGCAAAGGTAGCGATTGAAGTGTTGCCTGAAGACACCGCTCACGCAGTAAAGGGCGACCGGATTTACGCAGGAGTTGAGAAAACTGGTATTTTTAAAGAAAATTTAACAATTAACTTTATTTATTTACAGTTTTCTGTGACGTTTCATACGTAGGAACATGGCAAAGTTATAGTAAGCGTCAAAAGCGCAAAGGGCGTTGCTAAACGCAATATTTATTGTTTAATATTTTGTATACTCGTACAGGCCTTATTAAAGTAATACTTGGAATATAAAAAAGGGAGAGAGTGGGTGAAACGCTCTAATCGATGTAAAATAAATTAATAACAAGTCGTTCTTTAATATCATCATCAGTCGTACATTGAAATAATATATGAAAAAAACAATATTTGACGATTCTGAAGTGTTGTAAAGGATTACTGGAATAAAGATATATTACATTGAATTGAATATATACGCAATAATATACACTGATAAAGCTGTGAATATAGTATATATAAAATAAACAATTAAAATAAAAAATGTTTTATTGGGATAAAAAATGCAGTACAATTATGTTGCAAGGGCCCCTGTACTAGGTGGAAACCCGTGTTACTCGGTGCCCCGCTCATCCACCCAGTCGACAATCTCTAGTCAAACGAGATAACATAAACAAAAGAAAAAATTTTTTTTTTATGAGTAATGTTATACATAAGGATGTGTGTGTGTGTGTGTGTGTGTTTGTGTGTGTAGGTGTACGTGAGGGGGGGGTTTTATTAAGGGGTATATATTTAATATGTTATTAAGTTTATTATATATGAATGAGGAACTGAAAGGGAATTGTCTTTGTTTATGATAAAAATGTTTGGACTTGATTACAGTTGTCATTAAATAAAAATATTACACATTTTTACCTACGAAACTATATTTAAATGAGTAACCTCCGAGTTTCTTGACGGTTTCTTTTCAGCGGAATTAATTTTCTAAGTTGATAGTAGATTTGTTACAAACGTACTAATTTGACATTTGATTTTGAAATTTTAATTCCTTGGGTTAATAGTTATGGAGATGTGTTCGTTATCGCTTGTCGTTTAATAATCAACATTACATTTAAGTCAACATACGTGACTATGTTTTGGTCGATAAAATGGATATAGTGAGTTATCTTTATGAAGAGATCGTATATATGCTATCGTAGACTTTTTGTAGATCTATGAAAGAGATATTAGTCCACTATATATTGTTTTGTTATGGCTCAAAGGGATTATGCAGCGTTTTCGATAAAAACATCAAGGCAATTTGACTTTTTTCGACGTTTCAAAACTTTATTATTATATTTCGAAAAACTTACATAAATATTTGAATAAATATGCAAATAAAACTTTCTCAAACCGCATGAAATCCGTGCTGCAGTCATTGAGTTCATCGTGAACAAACAGACAGTACAGACGAGACCTGGGACATTGTTTTATAATATGTAGACATAGATTACACGAACGACGTCGCGGGCATTAACTAGGTAACAATCATATACGATGATATCGTAAAATATTACACGTGTAAAATTCTCGTCTCGTGTACCGTGACAACCGATCTCATCTCAACGATTGATGCGAGGAGTTGTTATTCGCGGTGAGATGCAAATTGCTCATAAATTTTACGCCTGATCTACTTTATAAGTCGCCAAAGTTAAGATTGGCACACATTATCCCAAAGCTAGCGTATATAAAATCCAATCTACGTAAAAATTGTAATTCAAAGTATCGCATTACCCTAACTTCGTTCGAACACATTTTTGAGAAAAGGTGATAAGATTGGAAGTTTACGTACTCTGGTCGAAAAAACCTTTGTGTTCTGAAAACCATTTGTTTATATTTATACAAATCTAAAACTTTAGATTTTCGAAACTTAGAGGGAAAGAAAAAGAAAGATATGTAAGGAATTTAATGAATTTATTAATCATTAAAATATTAAAAGTGTGGAAAATGAATGCAAATATTTGTTTGAAATCTTAAATGACAAATAATAATATAGTAAATAAAAATGCCACGAACTTTTGTCAATATTAGAGTGTATTCATTAAATTTTATTTTAGAATAAAAAATTTATATTTTATGAGATATAGTATATAAAATTGTTACATGACGAGTGGCAAATGAAAATTCCACATGTTATTTGTAAATATTAAAACTACCTAACCCTCAAACGCTGCACATCTTCGTGAGACTAATCACGCGTTTCATTGTAAAAATTTTACCCTCAGTTGCCTTAAGAAGTATCATTTAAAAAATCTTCTGGTGTATTTCCTTTTAAATCCAAACACGGAAATATTATTAATATTTAATAATACCGGCAAACAAAAAAAATTGTTCAATCAATTTCGAGTAAATTGCAAAAATAGCCAAAATTAGAGGTTTTGGCACGTTTATAGAAAGGGCAAATATTTCATCTATGATCCTTAACATCCAAAACAAATCAAAATCAAAATATTCTTTATTTAAGTAGTTTGAATCGCCAGTAGTCTGTTCGTTGGAAATACATCTACCACCGGTTCGGAAAATTGATTCCGCTGAGAAGAAACTGGTAAGTAACTCAATGGCTACTCCTTAACATACCGTGTCCTTCAACCGGAATCAAGTCTAAACATCTTGGTCGCTTAAATAATCTTCAACATTATAATATGCCGTTTGTAATAGAACATTTTTAACATATTCCTTAAAACTATGTGGAAGCAAATACCCAGAAGTGATTCGGATATCTTATTAAAAATGCACAAGCTCAACCCGACAAATGATTTCTGAGCCTTCTTCATTCTAAAATATGGCATTAAAAGTTTGTTATTATTTCTTGTGTAAAGTAGTGTTTCGCTCTATTTTGCTGAATAAGTGAACGTTATTACGGATATATAAAATGTTATACAATAAATATTGCGACGTGTTGTGAGAATTGATGTTTCTTTGAATTTATCTCTTAAGGAAACGCGAGATCCCAATTGATATATATTTAATTCCCCCTTTCATCAAGAAAGAGCTTACGTTCTTCTAATTTAATCCACATCGACATAACATGCACTAACATCTTTTAGAGTCGCTCATTAGTTTGTAGGTTAAGAAATACTATTCTCAGATTCTTTATTAGTTTCAATGATTTAAAATACAATACTAACCATGATACAATGTAAGAACTATCACTAGGCGAATGTTCCTCATTCTCCTGTGCTACTATTTCTTAGATCCTACTCTTGTAAAACTCCCCACTCAAAGCCAACAATTTTACCAATCACGGTCGTCACTAAAACGACTACTTTAAACAGATGCTTCGATTAAACTTAAGAAAATAGCATTTAATCGGAAGTATTACATGTAAACGTTTTACTGATATAATTACAAAGATCTCAGCCTTATAAGCAAATATAGTGATTGAATAGTAATCCAACAAGTAAAACAATAATGGTCGCTAACCCAACGTTATACACTAAAAAATATGTATTTGTAAGTTGTAACTGTAATAAAAATATGTATACGAACCTCAGACAGAAAGCGATTATCCTTAAGGCGTGAGTAAAATCATTATAATCTGTTTGTGCTGTCGGCGACAAATAATACCACACTTCCAGGGCGTGATACGGCAGGAAGCAAATGAAAAACACTGAAACAACATTATGTGTTAATAGTATTCAGTTTCTAATTAGACTATGTAACACATGTTACACATTTCAACCTTCAAACACTAGAAAAGTGAATATTAGTCGCTGACTTAATAACCGTTCACAAAACTATTTACAACACTCTAGACCAGGTCTGGACAATTGGCAGCCCGCTGTAGAATTTTGTCTGACCCATCAGGCATTGTATATGACGGCGGCAACGTTTTTAAAAGTTGGTAACAAGGTGTGCAGCAACAAACGTCTACCAACATTCGAACTACCCCCACTCGCAGAAACTAGTATAAAAGGGCTTGCATTAGACTGGCAGGCATTTCCTCCCGGTTACGCTGTAAAAGCCAGTAGGGCTAACAGCTAAACACAGTTCGAAAAAAAAAAAAAAATGGCAGGCATTCTTACTCGAAGTTGTGTCCGGTGCACATCTTGCACCAATAAATTATTGGTTATTGTCATTTAATTAAAAAAATAATTGATAATTTAGTTTAAAGTAATAAATAATCTCTGTGAAAATTGGCTGTGGTTGTCTTTATGTAAACGATGGAAGACCAGAACCCGATATATATATTATTGTTAAAAACACAACTATTACTTTTTCTAGAACATATTTTGAGGGAATTTTGATTTTATTTTAATCATAGAAGCAACTCTTTTAAAGCAGGTTTTAATTAAATTATAACTTACTCTTTAGTCTTTCCAAAATCTACTATTTTTACGATCAAGTTAATAATATTTAATTATTTTATATGTATATTTATATATTTATTTATTACATATATTTTAAATCACCCCCGAAGTAAACTAAAACATATGATTCGACATCCTTAGCAAAAACTATATAGGAAATTAGAAAAAAACTGTTTCGCCCGTCAAATTTTCAATTTCAATTTTCTGCAATGTGGGCCTACTATCAAAATATTATCTCACCCCTGCTCTAGATTGTTGGGTCCAATAAACATACCCAGATATCTCCCAATAAAAAATTATTTCTTTCCACACTCCTTTAAATCAAACATAGGTTAAATTTACCCCTTAAATAGGCTAGCTAAAAGATACGTACAATAATTTAAACCACATTGACAATGATATTCACGACAACCCAGTTAGTTTTAAGAACACATTATATATATGTTCGTAGACTATTTCGTTTATAACAATCTATTATCGTACTATTATCATTTATATTAATTAACTAAATTTTTATTTTGATTAAGACTTAGATTTCGATTATGTTATTATAATTTTATAATTTAAATTCAATATATATATGTCGGAGTGCAAGAGTCTGTGGATCGCTGGTCCGTGTGTAATAGTCTGTGGAACGCTGGCGCCATCTGTGTATCGGCGTGGGGGCAGAGTCAATAAGTGGCAGTCCGGCGCGTCTCTCGGCAGTTCTCGAGTGGCGGTCGGCCGGAGTGGTCGACAATTGAAACTGTCGCGTTCATAGCTATTATTGTTAATGAATGTGTGTAAATTCACATCGGGAACATTAAGTGATTGAACATTATAATACGAGTTAATTAACTATGTGTTTGATTGCACCAACATTACCCACGATCGCCCACAGAATAAGAAATTAAATAATAGATCCCATTAATGACGATGTCGGTGGAGAACCCTACGCCCCTGTGCTTTATGCTTCTCCGTTCTCTCTTATTCCCCGACATATACACCTAACTGCCTCGTTGGTCTAGTGGTTAGCATGTTCGACTACAGCCATGAGGTTCTAGGTTCGAGTCTCGGGTCGGGCCAATTCAAAAATCAATACTGATTTTCCTATTAAGATTTTCTCAATATTTGCCCGAAGTTGGGAAGTTGGCGGTGTGATCTACCTCCGTACCTCGAAGAGCACGTTAACCCGTCGGTCTTGCGCCTGATCTCTCTCCGGTCGTGTCGGATTCCCGTCACAACGGACTATAAGAGTGAAGGAATAGTGCACTTGTGTACTATGCCTGCCAATCCGCAGTGGAGCAGCGTGGTGGGTTTATGATCTAAAAAACCTCGCTCCTCAGAGTGAGGAGACCTGTGCCCAGCAGTGGGACGTTAAAGGGCTGCTACTTACTTACTTTTTTATATATACACCTGTTAAAGGTGTTGTATCGGTCTCATACTCGTATTAATATTCTAATGTTGTTAATGTTGTCATAATGGTCTGTTGATTTGTCTATTAATTACCAAAATGTTGAACCTTCGATGGTAGTATCCTCTAATCGTAAGTAATGATATTAGGGCAACTCATTCATTCCCATGGTTTTTATCGTCTAAGTAATCCTTTAAATTGTTGTCCGATTTTCAATTAGCTTACTTTTGATAAACAAACGTCTTAAAAGAACGGTTTGTCAAAGAAACGTGTACAATTTACTTTAAATGTATAAGATGGTAGAGTAACCTTGAAAAAGATTATTTAACTATTAAAGGTTTTTTATGTCGGATATTCACTGATAGAGTGGTAATTAGTCGCTAATCTGAACCTAGACAAAAAAATACATACATACATACATACATAGCATTACGCCTTATTCCCATAGGGGTAGGCAGAGACAACATCCTTCCACTTGCCACGATCCTTGCATATCTCCTTCGCCTCTTTCATTCTCATTAAACCTTTCATACAAGTTCGTTTAGAGTACCCTTGACCTGGCCGTTATTTAAAATGTTCTGAATTTGGTCCAGGAACGTTCGCCTTGGTCTTCCCCTTCCAACTTTCGCATTCACTCTTGACTCATAAATCCTTTTTGTCAGTCTTCTTTCATTCATTCGCTTTACATGCCCAAACCATCTAAGCATACCTTTCTCAATTTTAGTCACTACGTCTTATTTTATACCACAACGTTCTCTTGTCACACTATTTCTTACTCTGTCACTCAGTTTTAATCCACTCATGCTTCTCAACGCTCTGATCTCTACCGCGGTAGAGACAATAAAATGCTTTCCTAAATTAGGACCTCTGCTATAGAATATACCCATTATATTAATATACCAGCAAAGATGTCGAAATCGTGTTACAGGAACTATTATAAAGCAATCTGTCCGCATGTTTACGATATGCACGGTTTATACAATTGGGTATATTTTCATTTATTTCACACCGATGTAAAAGAAAAATGACCTTTCCACATAAAAAGTAAATTGGGGTTAAATTTTATTGTGGTGAAAGTCTTTATTGTCCATTAGGGAAAGACCTTACTTTTATAGACCCGCAAAATCTATAAAAATGTCAATAAAATATTGCTTAAGTATATTCGGGTTTATTTTTTAGACTAAACTCCCAAGTAGCTCGAATATATATCAAGCTTCTGTGAGTGCATTTTTGAGATAAGGTACTCTTTAACGTCACGAAACT
The DNA here is from genome assembly GCA_015832385.1 of Elymnias hypermnestra. NCBI lineage: Eukaryota > Metazoa > Arthropoda > Insecta > Lepidoptera > Nymphalidae > Elymnias > Elymnias hypermnestra. The sequence continues at coordinate 3,570 of JACTOM010000562.1, read as the reverse complement.
TTTATTAAGTGATTAGCTGTTCCCGATATGGAAATGTGAGCAAATCCGTAACAAATTTATAAACTAATACATTCTTGAATCAACCTCAAATTCACAAAAAAATCATCAAAATTGGAGTTGCTTAAAAATCAATTATCATGACAACACTTCAATGAACGACGGTTAAATTATCAGCATGTTCGTTCACGAAAAATACTAAAACTGTGATTAGGAACTGGGGGATGGAGGCAGAGCAGCAAAAATACTTTTTGATCTGCTTTCATACCTATCAAATATGCTAAAAAAAAATAATTCAAAACGGTAAAGCTGTTGCACCCGAGTGCGACTGCAAAGGACTATAGTGACAAACGATGTTTTTAATAATATACACAACACTTTAAGACATCATTTATACATATAAATAAAGTTAGAGTTTTTTTATACTAAAACTAGCTGAGAACGTTGAACAAAATGAAATTTATAACCAAAAACAAAGAAGTGACTGCTTCATTGATCAGCTTATTCGGCTACAGTCATGAGGACCTGGGTTCGCGCACTTGCGTTAGCACATACATTTGTGTTCTGTGCCTGACACCCAACAATGGAGCAGCATGGTTGGTCAATGCTTAAAACACTATTTCCTGTGAGTGAGTACTGCCATGAGTGTGGTGCAGCTATTGACTCAGCACACCACACAGTGGCAGGATGCGTAGCCTCACCGTCACCTCTTGGTGGCACTGATCGGCGGGGATCTCTCGCTGCTGAGTGTTGTAGGCGAGAAGCTCTCCAGTGAGAAGTGTTGGGTGTGAAAGGACTTCTGCTGCGAGACCACAGTCTCGCTAAAAGAAGCCCGCGAACGAAGAGAAGGAGATTGCTGTAGATGCCCCCTCTCACCGCCGAAGAAGGCGGAAATCTAGGCGGCGCATCTGCTCCCGCTTCCATGAATCCTCAGTCGGACTCATCCGAGCAACTAGGTAAGAATGCGCAAGCTGATCCTCTGGTGTCTTATTCATGGATGAAGAGGGTTCCTCTGACCCACACTCCCGAGCTACGGATCGGGATTAGTGCGTAAATGCATTTCCCAGCGAAAAACAAAAAAAAAGACCTGTGCACAGCAGTGGGACGTTAAGAAGCTGCTACTTACCTTGCCGTTTAAAAAAAATTGAGAAATACTTGTCACTGTCTCCATTTTTAACAAAGCTTTGGTAAAAGAAATTTGATGGGGCCTTTGTCTAAGCTGTCACATTTTGGTACTAAATATTATTAGTAACGGTTACCATAGTAACTATACCATAGGTCGTTTACTATATTTTTCGCTTTAATATCCTGATCCTGTGGGAATACGTAGAACCCGTTCTTAGCGGGTCTACATTGTAACAGGAGTAACGCAAAATTGCTAAGTCAATCGGATCTTAATTATATATACAGTTTTTGTAAACTTCGGGTAACCTACGAAGCTAGCTCTAAAATCTAAAATCTTTCTAAGCCGTTGAAACTTGATTTTACACCAATTTTCTTCTAATTATCAAATAACCGAAACCTAAAAAGTTTCGTTTCCACATAACAATACAAAAATTTCGTCAACAATACCCAGTAATTTCACTGGTAAAATGTTCCTATAAAGCCATAACACGGTTTGGTAACAATAAACAAGATTCTACGAAGTATAGTACCTTGGACAAGAGTTCTGAATATAAGCTACCATAACAAGCTTAATTCAGTTTACATCCCAAGAAATTCGAAACTTTCCTTTAAATGTGGAGGAATTTTAGGGTCAAAGAGCATAAATTACAGAAGGGGAAAGTATATACAAATTCCAGTAACGAAGTAGCACTTAAGCTTTTGATGTAATGCAGACACGATTCGCAATAAACATGGAAATTTAGACAGATAAATGTAATAAAACTGCGTAGGACTTCTGGTTTCCCGTAGTGTCGTTTAGTTCCCGACCTCGTATCCCGTTATAATATGTGGAAAAACCATACACTTTGACCATCTGCCCCTCCGACTGCAGATTGCGAAAGGAGTAACTTTGGTAACTTTTAAATAAATCTAGCGAATAGTTTTAGAGATGTCGTGATGAGTGACTAAGTGGTAGTGGTTCGCTTATATACAATACTAGCTGAACCCGCGACAACGTCAGCGTGGAATGGTTTTTTGGCAACATTTTTTAATTAACACTCCCGCAACCCCCCTTCTTGGTAGAACCTCCACTCGGCAAAATGAATATTCCTACCAAATTTCAAGGCTTTAGGCCTTATATCGTGATGACTCAATAGTTAACACCCCCACAATCCCCATTGTGGATAGAATTTAGTAAATTCCGTTCATAACTGACCTCTACTTGGCAAAAGGAATGTTCCTATCAAATTTCAAGTCTCTACGCCTTATGGTTCCAGAGATATAGCTAACATCCTTTTAAATAGTCGTCATCGGAGTAGAAAGTATTATTGATAAGAAAAGATTTAACAGAATTTTTAAATTTTATACAAGTTTTAAATTGTGAGGCATATTCTAATATCTTTTGGTAATTTATTAAAAATTTTAATAGCCATCACGCAAACACTTTTATTAAAAAAATAACTTTTATGATCGCGATATCGGAATCTGTCTTTATAGCGTCCCCCTTTAAGCCTTTCGAAGAGGTTTACATTGTGTTCTAAAAATAATGCTAATTCATATATATAAAAGGACTGCACAGTCAGAATATTTAATTTCTTAAAGTACGGCTTGCAGCTTTCACTTTTTTTAATTCCACATATCGCTCTTAAAAAATTTGTTCTGTGCACCACTACGCTATTAATATGATTAGAGTTTCCCCAAAAGATAAAGCCGTACCTAATTATGGAAGCTGTCTTGGCATGATATGCTACTAATAATGATTTTTGGTCAACTTTTCTGGATAGCACACGCAGTGCGAAAGAAAGCTTACTTAATCTAGGGCATACATGGTCTGTGTGAGATTTCCAGGTAATAAATTCATCTATTTGCAGGCCTAAAAATTTAGTTTCCCTTGTAACCTCAATTGTTTTATCGAAGTAGCTAATATTAAAGTTATAATTCTTTTTACTTCTTATATTTTGAAATGTTATTACCTTACTTTTAGTAAAATTTATGTTGAGGTTATTATCAGCTAACCATGCAACTATATCTCTTATTCTTCAATAGTTTTATTTATGTATATTACCGTACAATCATCGGCAAATAAGACCATGGGGTAATTTGTGGCCTTCGGTAGATCATTAATATATAAAAGGTAGAGAAGTGGCCCTGGTACACTTCCCTGTGGTACACCGCAAGTCAATAGTTAACACTCCCGCAACCCCCTTTGCGGGTGGAATTTCGTACAATCGCTATTCGGCGAAAGGAATATTCCTACCAAATTTCAAGTCTCTTCGCCTTATGGTTCCAGAGATATCATGATGAGAGAATAGATATCTGGATATCTCTTTTATATATATAGATAGATTAGCTAAACAACCGGGCCGAAACGTACGGCTCGCCAGCCCTACGCCTTCGCTTATTAAATCTCTGATATTTCCTAAGACATCAGTAGTTGGGTTTTCAACAGTTCTGCCCCCCCCCCCCCCC
>JACTOM010000936.1:3996791-4014035 GCA_015832385.1 Elymnias hypermnestra | reverse complement strand
CGCGCCGGCGCCCGCGCCCGCCATCCCGCCGCCCGGCGTGGTGATCCCGCGCGCCGCGGGCGGCGAGGTGGGCGCGGACGGCGCCGGCCAGCAGGCGGCGCTGCAGCGCAAGCTGCTGGACAGCTCGCCGGACACGCTGCAGCAGCAGGAGTCGCTGTCCATCTCGGGGCAGTCGGCGCGCCACCTGGTGATGCAGCGGCTGATGCGGCGGCGCGCGTCGCGCACGCTGCTGCTGCGCAACATGGTGGCGGCCGACGAGGTGGACGAGGCGCTGCACCACGAGATCCAGGAGGAGTGCGGCAAGTGGGGCCGCGTGGAGCGCCTCGTGATCTACAACGAGCGGCAGAGCGAGGACGAGGACCCGGCGCGCGCCAACGTCAAGATCTTCGTGCAGTTCGCGGAGGCGGAGGAGGCGGCGGCGGCCGCGCGCGCGCTGGCCGGCCGCTACTTCGGCGGCCGCACCGTGGGCGCCGCGCTCTACGACCAGGACCTGTTCGACCACGGCGACCTGTCGGGCTAGCCCCCGCCCCCGCCCCGAGGCCCTTCCCGCTGACGCCCGTGACTGTAGAGCCTAGTTTGCTGGAGCAGGGTAGCGGGAAGATGGTACAGATTATCACTCAGTACAGATTACATGCTCTGTCGTCGGGGGCGGGCACATCTTCGAGTCGGTCGCGTCTCTCATACCGCTGCAGTTGTATTCATAAAATGTATCTGATATTATATGTTGACCTAACGGCGTGAGTCTTTATATGTCATGGGGTGTCAGTGTTCCATATTGCGCGACTTTCACTTGCAGTCGCTGATGTCAACGTCACCGTATTTCAGAAAAGCAACCATACAGTATGGGAAATGGTGACATCTACTAAGCGGATACATTTACTAGTAGTTCGTTAAAACGAGATAGATGGAGCTGATATAAGCAGATTATGATGAAATCGATTTTGACATACAATAAAGGGTATATCGACAAGACATCGATATTTTCTGTAACAAAACTTCTATATATAAAATGGATTTATTATTCCCCGATACTGGTAATGGCACTGTAAAAGGTTAATGCATCATGAATGTCTATTTTAGAAATGCGAGTTGCGACTATTGCTATCAACATAGTCCGTTTGCAGCAATGTGCCTTTAGTAAAATGGCGTTTTAGCCTTTTTCTTAGAACTATGTGGAGCCAAACCCGAGTAAGTCGGGTATCTTATTTCCTGTATTGTATATTTCGCTTTTTTGCTGTATATGAATAGTATTACGAATATACAACCTGTTATTCAATATATATTGCGACGGTACTCTGAGAATTGATGTTTCTTTGAGGTTTTCTCTTAAGTAAACACGTAATCCCAATAGATATCTGGCGCGCATTGCTTTTTTTGTAATATAAAGACAGTTCCGCCTTCCCCCACAACGGTATGCCGTAAGACAACGCTATGAAAAGAAGCGAAATACACCATTTCAGCAGTTTCAACATCAGTGTATTGTCTTCTCTTACAGCAAATGCAGCTGACCTAAGTTTTCTCAACAGAACAATACGGACACCCGACTGAAGCCCGAGTCTTATGTTTATTCCTAAGCAGACTGTAGACTTAGCTTTCTTTAATCTACCATCCATTTGTAACTTTTACAGACTGCTTTTGTATTTGGCAAAGCGAATTCAACACACTTAGTCTTTGCCGAGTTTAATATTAAATTATTAACCAAAAACCAGCGCGAGACATGCGACAGGGTGCTGCAGGTAAGGTCACAGGTACACATCTAGTCCCTCCAGGGCCAGATGGCCTTCACGGATATTTTACTGTTGCAATATTGTAGTCGTAATTGATGTGAAATCTAAACATCAATATTTTCCAGCGAAACGGAGACTCATTGAATATAGACATCTCCACATCTGATTCAGAAATTGACATTTGAAGAGGAATTTTTGGGTGTATTTTATTTATTTAAAACCTTTTGGTATATATCTGTCAGTTTATAAAAGATGCCTGCTTTAACATGGGCCCATTTATGCCACCAACAACCGAGCCACGGCTCGATTTCGAAAAAATGTATTGTTAAAAAGCAAAACATGTCCGTCCGACACAATTATATATTCCTTCTTTTCCTAGGTAGACGACGGGTCCACAGCCATCCAATCTTCCATAAGAAGCGATTTAAACATAAATCATTTTTAACGAGGAACGTAATTCCAGCCTTTTTTGCCAGTATCAACGCGCCGACCACTGACTGAACTAAGCATAAATCCTCTTTGCCCTGCCACGAGGCAAGGAGTGTGTGACTCGCCGGCAAGGCCAGAATACCCACTAAAACCCCGCGACACTCTCCTCATCCTGAATTGGAAATGTCGGAGGGTCTCTGGCGCATTCACCCTGGAACTCCCGGATCTGCATACCGTCAGCCCGCTTGTTCATCAATATAATGTGACAACTATCGCACTCCGCTATAAGGCCGGATCCAAGGGCGCGTAACAGTATTTTACATAAAATAGAGATGCATCAGAATTTGAAAAAATCTAGTGCCATTGTTGTTTAGTGCAAACTAAAAACAACGCACATGCAGTTTTTTCTTAATAGCCAGACTGGCGAGTCAAACTTCAATTTATTTCAAGTGCCGCCATTGTGCCCCGCAATGAGTTAAGAAATTTTATGAAAACATTTTGGTTTTGCATATTCGATGGAAGGGATGCATTAAATTATTAATTCTGACTATATTTAGCATTAAAGAAATTACTTTGGCCCTTATATAAATATTTGGTTGCTGCTTCATCCGACAAGTTAAAGCCTGCAGCATAATATGCAAAAAATGTGGTCAAGGGTCCATTTCCACAATATAAACTAATCTTTTTTGTAATAGAAGTGTTCGCGCCATCTAGTGGCGCAAGGGTTGCATCAAATACGCCATCTATTCAATATTCACGGCACTATATCGCAAACAACACGACGACATGAATATTGTTAATAAACGACAATATTACGTCTGTAAGCCTATTCGCGCCTCGAACGACCTTCGTTAACCTATATTCGCATACATTCTTTCAATAAACGAACTTCACAACGGCTGCTCTGGCAAGGTGTTCGATCTTCTCAATATGCGCATATACTCAACAAGAAGATACATATTTGGTGCTTAAATAAATGGCACCAACTACTGATTATAATAGTGGTTTAATTATTTTATATAATAATTATATCATAGCTAACTTGGCAACGTGTCTGTAGAGATACGTTGTTAGCAAAATGTATTAATGTTTCTGGCAATGAATATTGTAATTTTATTTCTAAACGAAAACATCGATGTTTTGGCGATATATATGAATATGCACCTATAGTTTGATGTCAACATCGACGTTAAACGCGTCCCGAAGCTGAGGTGTCGATAAACAGTGCCTTTTTTTATTAGCTCCATCTATCTGGTTTTAGTGAACTACTGTCAAAGGCTCCCTTAATTAGGTGTCCTTACTTTCCATATATTTATTTTGTAAGTTTCACTCCCCTGATTGGCGGTTAAGTGTCATCCCAGTGATGGACTCAAAATATCGATTTCATTTTTTTTCTTAATGTCTAGAATACGGTAGTAGTGATTGTTGAAAATTCGAAATCGTTTTAAAGATACAGCAGGAAGAAGAAAGAGCTGTTCGGAGCGCGGAGTTGCCAATTGGTGTCCGAGCCTATTGCGTTTTATGCCTGGACACCGTTTTACACATATATACGTTTTCTAAACAAGCCAGGATGACTCAAGAACTGAACAATCGGTTTTAAAAGAGGATATAATCGGTTTCAATAGGAAGAGAAAGGAATACTCTATAGACCAGGCATCGCCGATTGGGGGTACGTAGAGATTTTCGTAGTTTTAAACAGACTTGAAACTTTAAACACATTTTTCTCAAAACTGTGTTTTTTCAGTTTCCTTCATCCAACAGTGTTTTTCAAAAACGGCTCGACCAAATGATTTGAAATTTATAGGGCACAGTCAACACATAAACGCAAGGAATGAACTATTGTCAATTGAAAATTTCGACTTTCTTTTTTACAGCAAAAAAAAAGAAAATTCGCAATTTTTTTTTAAATGTCTGGAAAAAATCCTGTTTTTGTATATTCATTTGATAATAGTCCATTCCGCGCATTTAGGCTTACAGATAAAAACGCATTTTTTTATTTGAGACACCAATCTGCTTTATAAGGAATCGTGGAGGAAATGGGAGTTCATATTTTTAGCTTAAAATGTTGAAATAATTTTAATAAAAGACAGTAAAGCTCTTTATATTTCTACGGATCGTAGAAAAATATCCTTAAAAAAAAGAAAAAATTGGCCTCCTTAAGAAATCTTTTTTTTTAGAGTTTTATTCTTCGCATTTATAACATGTACTAAAGCTTCAATAAAACGGCACATTAGAAAATCCTGTATCAATACACGAATACTGCTCACGAGAAGTATTCGCATAAATCATAAGCATACCTAGACTAGGTACGATTCTGGGAGTCCCGATTATGTACGGATTTCCGTACCGTACTAGCTTCTGCAAGAGCTGCCATCGAAAAGATCTGGTACTTCGCAAACATTGTTGGCCGTTTTCTGGGCAGACTACGAATGGCACTCGATAGGACCTGAGGTAATAAAGTTGGCAGGCTCGATATGCGATGCCGTCAGAAGCGGCGGGAAACTATAAGAAAGACATTTTTTAAGCCGTAAAAGAAGCTCGTTGAAATATTGTAAAAAATAAGGGAGGTATGCAAGAAATATTTCCAAAATTTATTACGACGGCAGCATCGGTTGATAATACTGGGCTCTAAAATATCTATACTGTCGCATACAATTTCAGAAAAAATGATTAATTCAGTTTGCTCTCCATTACGTTAATATAAACTATGTAATGTGTGAACACCAGAATGCTGAATCGGTTGAATTCAATGGTTGTCGCAGGACAAGTGGCCAAGCTGAATGCTAACGATATTACAAATAAAAATCACGAAAGTTTTAAATGTTTTATTAACTTAACACTAAAAGAACCGCATCACTTCACCTCCTTGACCTGCAGACCTGCAACAAATGGTTACCATTTGCATTACAAAGTCACAACACTGCTGGACACCTTACAACAGAACGCTACTACGGTAACAATCAATTCATTTCCAAAATACCATAATTACATTCAGGTCCTATCCTCTCTAAGTTGCTCTTTGTCCGTTTATTTGATTAGCACCAACTGCTAGACTTAAAAATTAACTCTTTCATCATATCATAAGGGTACCCAAATGTAATCAACGTTTTGACTTTGAAATTCAAAATTAATTTTGCCAAAAAATAAATTTAATTAATATTCTGCTATTTATTTACCTGTATATATACAACTCTTGTACCACCTTGTCAGCAACTTTTATGAAACCTCTATGGAAGAACTCCTCAGTCTGGGAGATAAAGTATGTCTGCAGATGTTGTCGCACTTCCCTCTCAAGGAAGATTGATTTATAGCGAACAGAATGCTCCTTTGTATTAAAACCAAAATTCTTTTCAAATTGTTGATTACTTTTGGGTACCCCTACTACTGTCAATAGCTGCTGCCAAATTATGAATTGCTAATACAAGAACACTCAGAGCGCATCACGCTAGTAAGATTACTTTTACCACAAAAAAAAAACTTCTAACAAGACTATTTAAATTATTTGATGTACAGGATCATAACTATGTAGCTTTCTTCTGACTATATTCTTGGATTTTGTTAAATCCTTGACAAAACTATCTGTGAAACCTCATGAAAATCTGTTCAGTATTTTTTGTATTCATTGTGACATACATACAAATTCAAAATAAATGAATATAGTGTTTAAATATAGTTCTAACTGACAATTTCATACTTCTTTTGTAATAGATGATTACTATTTCAACATACACACATCATTCTGCATCGCGATATAGAATTGCAGCAGAGAAACATAAGGAGTGCAGTGACACTTCACCGCACTGATGTTTGGCAGCACCTTGCCAACTGGTGGTACTTAGCGCTACACTACCTGTTGTTTCTAACTAACTTTGTGTAGTGAGAGAGTTGATTTAATAACTAAGGACTTCAGGCTTCAATGGCCTGTCACTACTAAAGTGTAGTCGCAATAATTAAACGGTGTCACAGCACAACCCATTGAGGATAGCGATAGACACCTGCAACACTGAGCCTATCAAATTTAATAGCTTTCAACAAAATAAAGCTATACTGACATAAAACTTTGGACAATAAGCTTTGTCATGTAAAGGGCGGAATGTGACAAAAATTAAGGCACTAACTCCCTACAAAATATAAAAGATAAGCTGTCGCGGGTACCTGGCGGCAGGCTCTGCTTGAGTTTCTCCGCCTTCTCCTTGTCAGTGATGACGAGCGTGTAGAGGAAGCGCGAGCAGCGCACTTTGAACTTCACGTTCTCAGAGTTCTTCTTGATCTTCACGGCTGCATTGAAAACATATCGTTAGCGGCGGCCACACTCGCGGCTCGTTACTACTAATTCAATGCAACTCACATTTAGCGTCTTTCCTTCTCGCCTTGAGCAGGAAGTCCTTGATGTCTTTGATTTCGCGGGGCTGGAATTAAAGACCACTATTAGGAGCGGGAACGAAGGCGGACCGAAACCCATCGCAATATTCACTTCACTACTTTGTAAACAATATCTAAATCCAGTCACCGTTCGCACTCTAATTATAAACAAGTGAGATACACACCATGATGTGAAGGGGGCCGCACAGGAACTGCAATAAAAATAAACTCGATACAGAATCGCTCGAATACAAATACTTATGTTAAAGAGGAGGTGGTAGCTTTACGAAATTATATCACGTGAATGAAACAGTTTCACTGCAGTTAAAAGAACGATTACATTAGATTAGCAGCGGTATTTAAAATATTGTAAACTTTTACGCACCTGTCAAAATTAGAAAAGAAATATTTACTCTAGTATCTATTGACTCTGTGGTTTATTTTAGTGACGTCAACCCGTTACATAGACACGTAAAATTGTTTGACGAATTCCATAAATATAGACAGTCTTTTATTCGTCATTAAGCATGGCATAACTAACACATCCCTTAATTGCCACTTTACTGATAAAATATCAAATAACTTAAATCCAAACGAGGGTTATTAGTTTTAATATTTAACAATGGAGAGAGCCAGTATTATAATAACTTCAGCTATTTACTAGTTACTAGAAGCAGTATGATAGAAATTAGTGATAAGAGGTGGGCACTGTAATGCAACCGAATGAAATATTATAGAATTCAATTAACAGCAATGCCAATATATGGTAAATAAATTTAGAGATAAATTGGTAATACTTACCTTAACTAATTTGCCATAAAAATTATCTTAAAAATGTATATAGACAAGTATAAATATACTTACAAGAGAATAACTTACTACAGAATAAATACTATCAATGAAAAAGTTAGTTACCCGATTTTACTGGTTGATATGATTTGAAAAAAAATGAAATCCTTTTATTGAATCCTGAATTTCATAATTCTCGACGATTCAAACGCTGTCTTAACCTTCGGTGATTCTATACTTTAGAAAACAGAGCTGTCCTTTGTGACATATATATTTCATTCATTATTGGCTTAAAATATCAATAATGTATTTTGTTTACACTTTAAAACTAGCGATTTTTTTTATGAGAACTTACGCCAATATGGAACCACTTTTTGTTATTGAAGCTTGGAAGAAGCGGCATATTATAGAACAAAATATAACTATTACCAAATAAAATGACCTATTTAGTTACATTGAAAACCGGCCTTAGTTTCATATTTTGGTCTGTTAACACGTTCTCCTTGATAGTCCTCCTATATATATGTTGTATAACTTTATATAGGGAATCTGTGATGTAAATTGTAAATACTGTAGTCTATGGAAAAATACATTTTCATTAATGGATAACTTGATGCTGATATTTTATCAAGCTTTTCGTTATTGAAAAGTACCGATAACTGCATTGGACTAGTAGCAACGTAGAGTTATAACTTATTTTTATTGAAACGACTCCCACGCTCGTTCGTTATCTGTCGTACAGTGCGAGCGCAGAGTACGCTTCGTTTTAAGTTTGTCCGTCACAGAGTAATCTATACAAACGATTTACATCCTATCTAACGATAGATCCGCGCTTACCGATGTTACTGTATATCCGGTAAAGGAAAACTTCGGTGATCTTCGACCGTACCAAGTGGTGACTGCCGCGTCGAGACGGCGATCGAGAAATCGGCGGCGGCGCATCACTAGCTCGCGTCCAGAGACGTCAACGCGTCGTTCGCTTTGACACTAGCGAAATAAATACACGGCCGTCGCGAGGAACGATCGCTCGCCACCCGCCATCCGCCAGCCCACGCGTGGGACCGGGGGTTCGTGCGGAGTCATGCGCGCGGAGAGGCGCGAGCGAGCGCCGTAGCGGGCGCCATGGCGGCCCGCGAGCCCTTGCGGAGCAGCGCGCGGCTCAGCGGCGCCGCGGCTGCGGTCCCCGCGCCCGTACGGGAGGCGCGCGCCGACTCGCAGCGCGAAGAGGCAGCGCGACGCCGGCAGCGAGCGGCGCGAGCCGCCGCCCGCGCGCTGGAGGTGGAGGACAGTCCGCAGGTGCTGCGCGACAAGTGCCGGCGGCTGGCGCGCGCGCTGCAGCGGGCCAAGCACCTCGTGGTGAGTGCGCCCTCCGAGCACCCCTGGTCTCGGCCCTCCCGAGATAGAGAATGTTCAATGCCAGTCTCGAGGAACGAGACACTCGTGACGACTACTGATGCTGTGCCGTAATTGCCAAAAATAACACCTCTCCTCCCCTCCCATAGGCCCACCGCGAGTGAGTCCGTGTGCTATATCATATCAAACACATTCCTCTTGGAGATGGCTTTGCAAAGTACTTTGCATGTCATAAAATTCTATTCGGAGTGAAAAACAAACATATGTTTATCTTCTAGCAGCTGTGAAGATGTAATGCGGGGATCTGTTAACTTCACCCATATACTGCATACCCTGCACACCTACCCACTGTACCAAATATCTCTACAGCATCATTCACAGATGACTCTGTCAGTTTGGTGAATCATAAAAATGTATCACTTGATTTTACATTTTTATGAAAAGAGCTCAATTAAATTGCTACTTGCAGATTGAGGCTAGCACTATAAAATCAGCTTTCTCTGGGGTGGGGGACTGCCCATTGGTGGACTGGCAATCTAACACATTGCCCCACAGCCATCTTGCGAAGTACCTAAGGCTATATCTCGATCTTAGGGCTGCTTGGCAAAACACATGACAAAAGGGGAAGAACTATGGACATGTTACTGGCGGTTGGACAAAAATGAACCAATCTATTGATAGTAAACTTTGAAACCATATATCTGTCTTGCAACTAGCTCAGATACACCTTAGGTGCAGCACGCTGCAGAGGGAATAGAATGTTGGTTCATGTTCACTGCCCATGTGAGATGAGACGAGAATTGGGAAAACAGTGCTAAAGATTCCTCTACTGTTCATATTATGCAGCATACGAGGCGTCTTAAAAGAAAATAAATTAGAGCTAAACCTCAAAAGCCAGAATGAACCGAGCAAAGGATATAAACTTCTAGGGGAAATCACTCTCGTAACCTGTCAATTCACAAAGAGCACAATAATGTTTGTTCCTGAACATCTATCGCCAAGAGAGAAGATTGGGCTCCATGAGAAATAATAGTAATATCGGACGCATCGCGGCCGCAGGTGTACACGGGCGCCGGCATCAGCACCGCCGCCGACATCCCCGACTACCGCGGGCCGCGCGGCGTGTGGACGCGGCTGCGGCGCGGCGAGAGCGTGGGCCGCGTGGAGGTGGCGCGCGCGCGGCCCACCTTCACGCACATGGCGCTGGCGGCGCTGTGGGCGCGCGGCGCGCTCAAGTTCGTGGTGTCGCAGAACTGCGACGGCCTGCACGTGCGCTCGGGCCTGCCGCGGCGCGCGCTGGCCGAGCTGCACGGCGACATGTTCGCCGAGCGCTGCGCCGCGTGCCGCCGCGTGTACCTGCGCGGCTTCGACACCACGGCGCGCACGGCGCGGCACGCGCACGGCACGCGGCGCCTGTGCCACGCGTGCGGCCGCGAGCTGCGCGACTCCATCGTGCACTTCGGCGAGCGGGGGCGCGCCGCGTGGCCGCTCAACTGGGCGGGCGCGCTGCGGCACGCGGCCGCCGCCGACGTGGTGCTGTGCCTCGGCTCCAGCCTGAAGGTGCTGCGGCGCTACCCGCGGCTGTGGCGCATGCACCGCGCGCCCGCCGCGCGCCCCGCGCTCTACATCGTCAACCTGCAGTGGACGCCCAAGGACGCGGCGGCCGCGCTCAAGATCAACGCGCGCTGCGACGCCGTCATGGCGGCCGTGGCGCGCCGCCTGCGCCTGCGCGTGCCGCGCTACAGCGCCGCGCTCGACCCGCTGCGCGCGCACGCCGAGCCGCTGGCGCCGCCCGAGGCGCACACGGCGCCGCGCGCCGCCTCGCCCGCCTCCCCCGCCTCGTCGCCGTCGCCGCCGCGCTCGCCGGCCTACTACTCGCTGTCGTCGCCGTCGGCGTCCGAGTCGGACGACGAGCTGCCGCTGCGGCGGCTGGCGGACCGACTGCGAGCGCCCGCGCTCACCTCCTTTCGGGTGAGACCTCTAGGCGCAGGAGGGTAACATTTTGCGGACGGATCGCGTGATTATCGTCACCAGAANTCGTTCAAAAAGCATAACTTTCGTTTTGTTTACATTCACTTTCATTCCTTTCCCTTTCAAAGCTTCATTCATAATATTTAGCATCTCCTGAAGCTCGTTAGCGGATGACGCAAGTATTACTTGATCATCAGCGTAGAGTAAACATTTGATGACTAATTCATTCATTCTTAACCCATACATACATTCTTTTAAATCTGTCAAACATTTATCCATGAAAAGGTTGAACAGCCATGGTGACGCAACACATCCCTGTCGAACACCTCTTTCGACAGGAAACCACTCCGTGTACGCTCCGTTTATTCTGACACAGGCACTAGAACCCTCATAGAGAGACTTCAATGCTTGGATCAGACAACCGCTCACCCCATACGTAGATAACGTTGACCACAGCTCATTCCTCACCACTCGATCATAGGCCTTTTCTAAATCTACGAACGCGCAATAAACTTTTTGGTGTTTAGCCAAACATTTTTCAGTTAAGCACCGTAAAGAAAAGACCTGATCCGTACATCCCATTCCTCTTCTAAATCCCGCTTGCACGTCCCATATTTTCCCATCAGTTTCATTAATCACCCTTTCAATTAATTAATAATTAATTGTATACTTGGGATCTAAATTTACAAAAGATATTGAAAGGAGAGTGAATGCAAGAAATATGGTACATGGTGCTCTGCACGCCTTTATGAATAGCCAGATGGTGTCTCAAAAGGCCAGACTGGCAGTAGATGCAGGAATGTTGGTGCCAACACTCACATATAGTAATGAAAGTTGGGTATGGCAGAAGAAGCACAAAAGTAATATAAATGCGGCAGAGATGAGAGCATTGAGAGGTATGAGTGATGGTTATACTGAGTGACAGAGTAAGAAACAGTGTGATAAGAGAACGTTGTGGTATTAAAAGAAGACGTAGTGACTCATATTGAGAAAGGTATGCTTAGATTGTTTGGGTACGTAGGGAGAATCACTGAAAGGAAACTAACGAAAGAGATTTATGTGTCAAGAGTGAAAGGAAAGGTTGCAAGTGGAAGAAGACCGAGGCAAACGTTCCTGGACCAAATCCAGGACATTTTAAGTACCGGCCAGGTCAAGAGTACTCTAAACCGACAAACTTGTATGAAAGGTTTAATAAGAATGAGAGAAGCGAAGAAGATATGCAAGGATCGTGGCAAGTGGAAGGATGTGGTCTCTGCCTACCCCGAAGGGAATGAGGCGGGATGCTATGTATGTATGTATGTTGTTAGCCTGTTAATCTGCCACTCTACATTTAATGATTCAATTTTTTATAAAACGTAAAATGAAAAACATTTCATAAATACTTTATTTTTTTTTTAATTCATTCATTCCTATCAAAAAGCCCTCTAAATCACGATTTGTATAAATATAAACGAGACTTAAAAATTAGTTTGCCAATGAAGTTTCACTTCTGTCACGTGTACTTTTAGTTTTTTTTGTTCCGGTGAGTTTATTTCGACAACTCGTGGAGAAGCAGGGGGACTGGGCGCAGGCAGGTGCGAGTGGCCGCGCTCCGGCGTAACCGCGAACCCAACGGGCGACACTCGGCAGGTGGCGTTGCAGAGCGGCGAGACCACCATCCTGCTGCGCGCGCGGCACGCGCCGCCCGACGCCGCGCCGCCCAACGGGCTCGCGCCGCCCAACGGGCTCGCGGGCGGCAAGGGCGACGGGGCCGCGCCCAAGGCGGAGCCGGAGTCGGCGTGCGCCGTGCTGGCGGCGGCCATCTGGCGGCGCGCCGTGGTGGTGTGCCGCGCGCAGCTGTACCCCGGCCTGCACACCATCATCGGCGCGGCGGCGGCGGGCGCGGGCGCCGAGTGCGCGTGGTGCCTGCGGCGCTTCGCGGCGCGCCGCTGCCTGTGGTACGGGCCGCCGCTGCGCACGCCGCCCGAGCGCCGCGCCTGGCGCCGCGAGCGCGGCCGGCGCCTGCTGTGCGCCTGCTGCGGCGACGAGGACGCGCCGCCCGCCGAGCCCGGCGCGCCCGCCGCGCCCGGCGCCGGCTGGTTCGGCAAGGGCTACCGCAAGGGCCGCCGCCCGCGCCGATGACGCCCCGCCGACGAACTCCCTCGCGTGTGATGCGCTTGCTGCGCAACGAAGCGCCGTGTCGCGGACGTGACGTGCTTCCGGTCGGACCGCGAGTGCCGCGCCTCGGGACAGACTCGCTCGACCGTTTTGCACCACGAATATAAATGGATACACGCGCCCGAGTTTCATTTGCTCGCCCGCGCGTGCGCCTCCGCTATCGTCGATCACGTGTGGTCGCTCTGTTCGTCGTTGCCAGTGTCGCCTCGGGGTACTTCAAAACAACCCCATATGAAACGTAAATCCACCCGCGCCGAGTCTCACCAGGAGGAAGGGTCGCCGAGCCGAAGTCCAGTCGCAGCCCGAAAAGAAGTATCGGTTACATTGTAACGCACGCCTCGACAGTAAAATAAAACTGACGGACTCAAAAACTACAAGCATCCTAATGCGGCTAATAAACTCTAAAACGAAATTTTAAAGTTTAAAAATCACACCGCGTGCCTGAAGAGCTGCCGAAGGAAGTCGTGGTCCTCGAGCTCTATCTGCATGAGCCAGTTTAAAAAGTGTCGACGTTCTCATCGTACGCGATCTACGCCTGCTACGAAATAAGGAAGGTAAACTCTTCAGTGGCGGCACTCCGGCGTCAATGTAGAAGGAGCCGTCCACCGCGCCGCAGCGAGCCCACGGTCCATTCGAATGGTCCCCATCGAACGGGAGCTCCAGCTCCACTCGCGGAGGCCGCGAGCTGCAGCCGCTACGGCCCAACCGGGGGCAAAGCCCGTACACGAACTGCCATTACAATTATTCTAAAGGACTCGATACGACGAGCCTCGAACTTTGAAGTAAATATGTAATTAGCATTTTTAATAGATTGTCTTACAGTGGAATGAAAACATTGACTTGAATTATTGGTCATTGTAATGAGGGCGTCACTGCAATTGTAAACGCACAGATTTAGGACGCGAGGCGATCATTATGTGAGGTTTCGATTTATTTATTACGTATTATTAAAAAATCCTTAACCCATTCTTTTAAAGTTATTTCTTTGTATCCCCTGCGACTCTAAATTGTCATATTTTAGATAATAAACGTTCGATTAAATTAATATTATTCCTGAACATCGGGCATAATTTTTTTCGACGTTCCTACCCGTGAGCGTGCGGCGCCACGTCACGTCAGTCACGTCACGTCACGGTGCGCTCGTCTTTTGACATACAGGAAGTCCTACATGTGACCCGCACAAAACGCCAAAATGTAAGAGGGCCTCCGAATTATGTTTTGTACTGTCCTTGCATTCGGGTATAGAGTTGTCCCTTCCACGTACTTTAATCGATCCTTACACATAATAAATTGTTATAATCATAGACCAACTACGAAGTTCACAGACAACTGTACTATACGGTACAGGAGACCGAGGCGGGGGCGAGATTAAAACCTCAATCAAGTGTTCCTAAATAATATGAAGCCTCGATATTACTCGTATGTTTATCGGTCTATTTTACATAATTATTCATTTATAATAGCCCGTGAGATGCCTCCATGCCTCCCGCCATTACATGTACTAACACTCTATGGACAAATTGCAGATGTGTTATCAAAGAGTACGTCAATCAAGGCGTCTACGTCACAATCGTCAATCCGAGTTAACGTGGACCATGTATTTATAACCCATTTACATAACTTTTGAAAGGACAAGAGCCTTCGCCGCTTCCGATATGCCGCAGGGCCGCGCCGAAGCGACTAGAATGTTCAGTGTGATTGTTTTAGTGGTTTTAATGCCGATGGCGTTCCGTTGCGTCCGCCTCGACGCCCCGCAGCGGCGCGGCGCCGCCGACCTCGAGAGGCTGCGCCTCCGGCTGGAGCGGGTCAACCTCGACCGCAACCTCACCAACGGCGACCGGCACGCGCGCGTGGACGAGGACACGCCGGTCCTCTTGGTGCAAGCGCACGGGGACCTCGAGCGGCTGCGTCGCCTCGTGCTGTCGCTGGCGCGCGTCCGCGACATCCGGACGGCCGTCGTCGTCTTCTCGCACGGCTTCTACCACGAGAGCATAGACGATCTGATCCGCGGCATCGACTTCTGCAAGGTCATGCAGATATACTACCCGCACTCGTTGCAACTGAACCCCGGCCGGTTTCCGGGCGCGGCCCCGGAGGAGGCCCGCGACGCCGCCGCCGCCGAGCACAAGCAGCACTGGTGGTGGAAGGCGAACTTCATTTTCCGCCGCACGGAGTGGGCCGCGCCCGTCGTCTTCCTCGAGGAGCACGACCGCGTCGCGCCGGACCTGTTACACATGCTGCGATACGCGAAACGGGCCTTGGAATATTTTCCGAGCGCGGAGCTGATGTCCTTCGGGAGACCGGCCGTCGGGAGCGCGGCGGCGGACCTTCTGCTCCTGGAGCCGTGGAGACCCCCCTTCGCCGTCGGACTGGCGTTCAACCGCAGCGCGTGGAGCAAAATGGCGGCGTTCTCGGCGCAGTACTGCATGTACGACGACCGCAGCTGGAGCTACTCGCTGGCGCACCTGCTGGAGAGCTTCCCCGGCGGGCGCGCGGACGCGGTGGCGTGCGCCGCCCCGCGGGTGCTGGCGACGATGGCGACGACGGCGACGACGGCGACGCCGGCGACCTTCCCCGAGCGCGTGCGCGCCGTGCACGTGTTCGGGCGCGAGGGCCGCGTGGGGCGCGCGCCCGCGGCGCCGCGCGCGGCCGGCGGCGGCTGGGCCGACCTGCGCGACCAGCTGCTGTGCCTGGAGCCGCTGCTGGCGCCCGCCGCGGAGGAGCCGCGCTACTACGACGCCGTCGCGGCCGCCGCGACCTGAGCGCCTCGCCGGCTCGCAGTGCTCGTGTTTGAATACGATGCGTTGTATGTCCCGCGTTTCGTCAAGTCAAGCGCGGTCAAATAAAGTGGCTATTTCTGTGAAGGCGTGTCGCATTTGTCGTGTCGAATGTTGCGATTTCACAACGGCTTCTCTTGCGCTCGACGCTCGCGAAGGGCGAAGATATCGTGATATTTACGCTTTTCATTTACAGCGACAGTATTTGAACTTCCTTTTACGAGTAGAAACGCGTGCAGAGATAGATCGTTTTGACTGGCACCATTTATGAGAAGTTTGAAAGGAAGTACCTACTCCGGGTGGTGCGAGCGGGGAAAACGCTCGGCGTCGAACTGTATCGTTGAATCGCTATATCTATTATTGTTTTCTATCGTTGCCGGTGAGTGCTCGAATGTGATCCTGACTGATGCTAAGACGATATATTTTACATATTAAGGAAGGTATATATCTAGTACTAAAATTTGAAATATAGCGAAAAAGATCTTAGATTATCAAATATCCTACTTCAAAGTCACTCGCAATACGGAAATGTCGTCCAAAACGGCGGAGTGCGATAGCTCTTACATTATATTATATTGACGAACAAGTGGGCAAACCAAAAAGGGTTTTTGCTTAGTTCAGTGGTCGGCGCGTCGGTACTGGCAACTGGCAACTGGCAAGCAAGGCTGGAATTATGTTCCGTATTAGAAGAAAGTGATTTATGTTTGAATTACGACTTCGTATAGAAGATTGAATGGTTGTAAAACTGTTACTAACTACGGAAAATCTGATCTGATCTGATAAAGAAGGAATAAATAATTGTATCGAGACGAGTATGGCTTTGCTTTTACACCTGTTTAGACCACCTCTTAACTAAATCTAGAAACCCCTCTATAACGTTAGTACCACAAACAAAATTGATTGACCACAAGCCAGTGATATTTAACATTCAATTCAAACAGGGTCTAATACAATAACTAGTGTTAAAAAAATCAACAAGAACAAACTATACTCAGAGAAATTAAAAATCGATTTCACTCCAGTTCTAAACTGTCAAGACCCCAATGGAGCCCTTAATATCTTAATGAACACAATTAAAACATCTATAAATAATTACAGTCAAACAATGTCACTATCCAGACGAAATAAAATCTTAAGGTTGCGTATTCTTGTTTAGAATTCTTCGTATTCTTATACTCTTCTGGACACATCTATTGGCCCACCTTAGAGCTTAGGC
This sequence comes from Elymnias hypermnestra, assembly GCA_015832385.1. Taxonomy (NCBI): domain Eukaryota; kingdom Metazoa; phylum Arthropoda; class Insecta; order Lepidoptera; family Nymphalidae; genus Elymnias; species Elymnias hypermnestra. The sequence goes on along the minus strand of JACTOM010000936.1, from coordinate 3,997,254 downwards.
TTCTATAGCCCCTACCGAAATATTATTGCTCGATTGAACAAAAACTATTGATGCAGTTTTAAACCTGCTACTTTTCACCATCTTTTTCGATCGTAATGTTTTCAATTTGAATTCACATGACAGAATACCACACGACATGGAGCTACGCCAAACAACTCGGGTATGCGCCTTGACGAAGGCACTTGATTATTGAATAAAAAACATGTTCAATTTAATAAAGGTTTAATTTAATAACGCGTGTTGCCTCCATAGGCTTCTACCACAGCTCTCATACGATTAGGCATAGAGTTTATCAACCGCTCTATGAAATTTTGGGGGATCATCTCCCATTCCTCTTCTATGGCAGTTTTCAACTCCTGCATCGTCTGAGCAACTTGCTGACAAGCCCTAACAAGTCTTTTTAGCTCGTCCCACATGTGCTCAATGGGGTTCATGTCTGGGCTTCTGGCTGGCCAGTCCATAA